>JAVJGJ010000037.1:119265455-119287278 GCA_035590215.1 Microhierax caerulescens | reverse complement strand
GATGAGAAGAGAGCAATTTCCTTACCAAGAGGAGATTAAGGGTGTATCTACATCATCATAATGAGAGACAGTCCTGTCTTAGAGTTTGCAGTCCAGTGTAAAGCACAGTAGCGAATTTATAATGATGGAGTTGAATTTAGGACTTGCCAAATTCATCGTATAAATGATCAAACGTGCATTAAATAGAAACAATTATGGATGACTTCAGAGCTAGTCAGAACACAGACCAGTGACTACAGTGCGAGTATCTCGAGGCACGTAGCCCCCACAATTACCATTGTATTATTTGGAAAAAGAGGCTGCTTTTCCATAGAGACATACTTAATCAAAATCTGATGGTTTTGGAGTTTGCCTCAGCAAAGCTTGGTGTCAGACAGGCTTTTTGTCTATCACACCTTGCCCTAAACAGGCAGCTCTGCATAACTGTGATCGTTCAGCTGGGAGGAGAGGAGAAGGAGCAAACGCGTTTGTCTCTGAAATTCAGAAGAGAGCTGTGTGGGTTTTGCTTCCTTATCCCTGGCTGCAAGAACCAAGTTGTGCCTGACAATACTGGTCATAATTCATGAAATACTGACCATGAACTGCTAAATGATGGCATGTAGCCATTTGTTTGTGGTGTTTTTTCTTGTTGGGTTTTTTTTTGTTTTTTTTTTTTAATTGTAAGCTACAGATACCCCTAATTTGAGGTGTTCCTCCCAGCTGGCTGGGAGCTGGGACTGCTGTTTTGAGGAGTTTTGTTAAGTTCTTTACTTACCCCCAAAACTTTGCAAAGCCTGGAGCAGTGTAAGCCTTCCCTGTCCCAGCTATGTGAGGCCCTGGAAGAGACAGGCTTACAGAGCTCAGTGGTTTGGACTTACAATGTGGTGCCTGTTTACCTTTTTTTTTTTTTTCTTTTTTTTTCTTTTTTTTTTCTTAGGAATAACACTGAGTTTGCTTCCAGCTTCTGCTCTGTGAAGGCAGCTTCTGACATCTAGGAGCATCTGCTTCTCGACAGGCCAAAGCCATGTTCCTTCTCCTGCTGTCCACGGGGATGCTCACGTCCCCACTGATCCCGTTTTTTGCAGGGCTGTGTCCCCTCTGTGCCATCCTTGCTAGTGCTGCAAGAGGTGTTGAAGTCAAAAGCTGACCTCAGCTTCTTTGTATTTGAACAAAGTGTATTTTCAAAAAGGATTCTGTTGAGTGAGAATTGCTTTTTTAGAAAAATGAGAAAAGCTGCGGCACTTGCAGGATTTGGGATAGCTGCGTGCTGGGACCAGGAGTCGGGATGCTGGAGTCTTTTGCTTCTGGACTCCCCAGCCTGTAAGAGTCACGCTGTGTTCTCTGTTCGGTAGCGAGGGCTGTGGGAATGCCAAGTACACCCAGCTGCTGGCTGGCTGTGTGCTGCAGAACAGCATGCTGCACTGTGCTTTAGGCTAGCCTCAATTACTTGCTTGTTATCAGGGTGGAGATCAAAGTACATCATTTAAAGAACAAATGCAGTAAATACCTTGAATTTATGTATTGACTTTTTTTGGAAAAGTGGATTGTCACAACAAGCTCAAGCTAATCTTTTGGATTTTACATAAAGAACTGGGAAGGGAGAGTGATGTAAGTGTTACCTGAGGTGTCTCAATTTGCATGATGCGGCGTGATTTTATGAGGGTACCGCTGCCTGCTGTGTAATTCCCGATTCCGCGCCTTGGCGTTGCTGTGGGATCTCTGTGCAGTCTGAATATCCGCAGGTCCCCGGGTACTGTGGGGGTCGAGTCAGTGCTCTTTTCATCTTCTAAGCTCTGACATAGATGTTAGTGATTTATTTTTCTCCTCTAGGTTTATCTTTAGTATCTCCTGAAAAGTTGCATACCTTGAAATGTAAAAGCAAAGGCACTGCTGTAGAGTGCTGGCGAGCCGATTACTCGGGTTCATCGGGCCCTTCCTCTTAAAGGTGTTTCAATACCTGGCAGCCTTGCTCCATGAAAATATGTGGTTTGTTCAGAGGAAAAAGTGTTAATGAAGCCTCACTCAGGCTAAATCCTTTGCCAATTCATTACGTTCTGGAACTGGGGAAGAGGCAGGGGTCAGAGGAAGAGACGGTCCCCAAGAAGTTGCTCCCATCCCATCGGAGAGCAAAGCTGTTACCCTCCCTGACGCTGTCGTTAGTTCAGATTAACTAAGGGGCAGTAGTACGTAAGAGACACACGCAGCTAGGTTGGACTTAGAGATGCAGCCGTGAGTATAGTGGAATTTATTTGCTGCTGTAATGGCTTGAAATTCTAGCAGGGTGCCCTGTGTATAAATTACAGATTGTGTAATTTACATGTGTTAATGAAATGGTGCGAGCTAAAGCCTACCCTGACAAGAGGAATGACTCCATAGAACTGGGTGTTGTTGTTGATCTTGTGAGCACTTTGAAAGACACTTTTTTTTCTTTAAAACATTTAGTTATGCTGCAACCCTGATGTTCTAATTACATTGAAACTACTGGACTTGCATGTGGTGAGGATTGTTACTAAGATGTCTCTGCAGTGAGTTTTCTTACCTCCTTGGGTGGAAGCTTCTGAATACAAGAGTGACAGCCTTTGTGTGCCTGCTTCATCCTATAGTATCCTTGCTTAAACAGAAACCTCCCTCTAAGGTTTAAATGGTCTGGTTTGGGGTTTTCTCTGCAAGCTGGTGGGAGAACTTTTATGTGTCTTGATGGACAATAACGATTCCTTGCCAAATGGAAATGCAATGCTTAAAATGTTTCCCTAGGTTTTTTACTCAAGGGAAAAAAAAAGAAAATTTAACAGTTGGCCCTGCAGTTGTCTGTGGTATTGTCCCACCTTCGGCCTTGCATTTCCAAGCTGAATTTTTAAGGCACAGGAGGTGACCGCAGCCCTCAGCCGGTGCCCTGTACCAGCGTGGCAGAGCATCGTGCCTTGCCTTGGGACCACCCTGCAGAGATGCCGTAGGAGGAGATGGCTGTGATGGTGCTGCAGCCCTCGGCAACCTTTACACCCCCAGCCCTCGGGGGCTGCCTGGCTGCTCCTTTCCAGCTGGATTGTGAGGCTGGAGGTGAATATCTGTGAGCTGCCCCCCTTTCCTCCTTCCCTTCTGTAGCAGATGGGGGAAAGGTGGAAAGTCATGAACTCTTCTGTCACCGATCTTCTGGGAGCAGTCATTTGTATGCCATTTATCCCAAATTCTCTACTATGAAAAAGTCACAAAGTCTGCAGAAATCCCAGCTCGAGGAACAGCTGGCTTCAGGTCCGTCAGGTGGGGCTTGAAATGGAGCTGGGTGGAGAGGAAACGGTTTTGAAGGACTCGCCCTTTACTGAATTCATGCACCTTCTGTTTGCAAAAATGCTGGGAATACCCAGCAGTGCCCCTGACATATCGCTGAGAGGTATTTCTCAGGAGGGTAAATAGGAAAAAAGGCCTCTTGGAGCTCTGGATTTATGTAAATGGGGTTGTTTTCCATATAGATTGAACAAGACTGAAGTCTTGCATTTTTCAACAAAAAGCTGGATCGTTTAATTTTTCCATGTCTTCAAGCAGTAGCAGTGCAAGGCACAAAGCTCCAGCTGGTGCAGAGGAGAGTTTTTGCAAGGTGCAGGTCTCCCACAGGTCAGTCTGCGAAGGGAATATCACCTCATCACCCTACTTCTGTCCTCAGCTCCACGCAAAGTCCTGGTCTTGGGATGGGTCCTTGAAAACCAGTGATGGTGCAAATTGAACCTCTGTTTGTGGTGTTTCTAACTGGCAGAAACACCAAAGGGTAGCATAAAGCTGAGAGGCTGGAGATGAGGCCCCTTCCACCAAAAACCTTGGAGGTAGATCAGCTCCTGCCTAGATTGCTGATGGCCAAAAGAAGATGGAAAAACCTTCTGCCCAGTAAAATAGTTCTTTGCTGCAGTGGGGATGTTTATGAACAGAGGAGGAAGTAACAGCTCCATCCAGTGCTCTATCTGCCACTGCGCTAAGCAAGGAAACTGCTGGCTGAAGCTTCGCTCCTTTAAAAGTTTAATGTAAAACCTTGGTGCCAGATGCCACTCACCAGCTCAGTGCCTCTGTCCTTGCAGCCTGCCCTGGAGTTGCGCACTCACGGTTTGGCTTGTTTATTCCATATTCCACTAGGCTGGTTAATTAAGCTCTGCCCAACTCTTGCAAAAATAAAAAATAGACTTTCAATAGGCTGCCTGTGGATATCTGAATGCAATCAGCCTGCAGAGGATTGTCTCGGCATTAACAAACCGAGCTGTTGTATTTTGGCTAGGGCAGGCAATCATTTATTTATCACTGAGCGCGCAGTAGGGAACAAGTAGCCCAGCAATCATTGCTGCATCCCTGTTTTCCCCTCTCTCTCACCGGGTGGGGGGTGTCCCACTCGGAAGCTGGACCGTCTGGAGGCAGCTCTCCAAGGCCACCTTCCGTTATGCCACGTTGCCCCTGTGCGTTGTGGTGGGAGAAGACCCGGCACTGGGCTGCAGCTCAAAACCTGCCCCTGCACAGGTGGCGAGGAGCTGGGCTGCAGCATCTGCATGGTCCTTGTCATGCAGCACAGCCCTGCACCAGCACAGAGCCCGGGGGTGACACCCCTGTGTCACCTCATCTTGGCATCCAACGTGGGGAGGCCGGATGGTAGCAAACAGTGCGGTGGTGTTGGCGTGCCTGGTGTGCCGAATATTTAGCTCCAATTTTGTCAGCTTGAGCTGCTGCTGTAGCCATATAAATGTGTTCTGGTTTACTTCAGCAGCAGATTTGTTTTTCTTTATTGGCTTAAAAATAAATTGCGCAGCCTATACTATTTAAGCCACTAGCCAGGCTGCTTGCTGAACCGCTGGAGAGCCCTTCCTCATTTCTGTGTTGTTAATTCAAACGGTGCTTTAGCTGGTGTGCTTTGCCTTACAGATCTTACTTTATTCCTCCCCTGCCTGCAATGTATGCATTGCTGTGAGTTTTGGTTGCTATTTTCTCTGCTATACAGGCATTCTCTGTGCTTGCTTGAATTGCCATGGGTATTAAAGTAGCCATGGCCAACGTGTTAATACCTGTTGCATGCCAATGTGTATGTGAGTGTTATGTATTGTTCTTGAAGTAGCGTAAAAGTGAATAATTGCCCAGCACATACTGTATCTGGTAAGTCCACTCGCAGTCCTGGGCGCAGTGAGCTTTTCCTGATCTTCTACAGACCAGCTTGCATCTAGATGCCTCTCGTGGAAAAAGAACAAACTACCCTCCGTCCCCATTGCCAGGAATCACACATTCCCATTTACTTTGGGTTTATTATTTCCTCTTTAATCTTGTGTATCCTTCTGGTTTGCTTGCTTTGGTGTTGGTCTCTGTTCCATTGTGGAGGTGAGGGAGCTCAGCTGCAGAAAGGCTGCTTAGCTCAAAGCACCAAGTAGGTGACCTCTTGACTTAGTCCATCACTTTTCTCATCCAGGTGTGATTCTGGAGAAACATCCTGGTGAAATATAAAGCCACAATATTTTAGCTGTGAGGTGAGCTGCTGTGTGGGAGTGCTGCTTGGATCTCAGCACTGGGAAGGAAAGGATCTGATTTTTGGTTGGGGAGTCAGCTCTGGGTATGAACCCTGGCAGAATGCTTTCATGCACCTTTGCTTGTCGGTATTTCACCTCAACGGAGCATTATCTGGGCTCACGAGGAGGACCCATAGCCCCTGCAGCTCCACTGGGTGGGTTTTGTTTGGATACTCGTGGTGGAGATGACAGCCCTGGGAAATGTCGAATGCTTGCAGAGGAGCTCGCAAACCGCAGCTGCTGCCGGCTTTGGCTGGGTCCAAAGTTGCAAACAAAATACGGGAGAGAGAGAGAGAGAAACTTTCACACCTTCTAGTCAGCCTGCCTCACCTGAGCTCCACTGCTGGCTTTTCTGTGCCTAAATACACCACGGGGCTGGGTTAAAGGAACAGCTTTCCCCCACTTCACTCCCTGTAGGACTTCAGGAAAAAAATAACCAAAGCTCTCCATGCAGTTTCTCCACTTGCAAAATTGCATTAATGGTGTTTGCATGCATTCATAAAGTGTTTTGTGCTCCAATAATAGAAGCGTTATGTTAGTGCTGCGCATTGTCATTATTTATTATCTTGGAGCTAATGGGATGCAATACAAAGAGCGCGGCATGATTTCGGAAGCTGAAGGCATGCCACGTTTCCTGATGACAATGTGAATGATTGCGGCTTTTCGAGGCAGTGTGAGACGTGGAATTTGTCCTTTGCAGCGTGCTGATGAGGAACCATTCATTGTTCTTCGGAGTGAGACTCACCAGGCGGTAGGTGTTTTGTATTAGTCTGGAAGGACACTGGAGAAATTTGAGAAAAGAGCTGGTGTAAATTTGTGGTTTCAGCAATATTAAGAAACTGTTGACATGTTGTTGGGAAGAGTGTTTCAGGGTGTAAATGCATGAGGAAGGCAGTAGGGAGATGCTTGAGTTACAGAAGCGTTTCAGCCTTGAAAGTCCTGTGTGACCTGTGTTGTTCACTGGAATAGCACTTGGACTCTAGAAGAAAATCATGAACAACTGAATTTTCATTTCCACTCGCTCCTCTTCCTTCCCTCCCAGCTCTTCCTCAGGCTGGCACACGTGTAGTGGAATGACCACACAGGCTGTACCTCAGCCCTGTCATCTCCCTGCACCTCACCAACTGGGCAGGTTGGTCTGGCCCTTGAGCAGGAGACATCCAGGCATCTCCAAAGCACTGAGGCTTGAGGGGAGCATCCTTGTGTTGCCAGCAAAGGTGCTGAGCTTTGGTTGACCTGGCCAGCAAAAAAGCTAAGGAGAAGACCTGGGGTTTCTCATAGTCATTGAAGTTAAATGTGCAAAACCCTTGTCGTGAGCCCAAGAGCCTGGCCACTGTCTCATCTGGTTGCACTCTTTTGATTCCAGGCTGCCACAGTATTTTGCATTTTTAACTCAGGAGTATTTCAGATGAGTGCAAATGGCTGCATCCCATGCTTTGAGGTGGGTGCTTTGGACTTAGATTTAGAGACTTAATTTTGAAACTAATACTTTTGTGCATTTTCTTCACAAATACTTGCAACCCTCTGCTCCAGGAACTTCACTGGCACCAGGCTGGTTCCAACTCCTCTTACGCTGTAAACTGACTTTAGATCTTTCAAAAAAACCACCATGCAACTATGTGTGAAAAAAATGCAACCCCCTACCCTGCAATTTCAGATAATTAAATACATCCTTGCATATTTGTAGTCTGCATAATCAGTTGTTCAAACATGACAGTCTTATTACATATGGATTGTAAGTAGCCTCCAGAGTTTAAACCATTGCATAATTATTTAAAAGGAAAGAAGAAAGAACCTGTGGCCAACAGAAATGTCATGTCATACATCCTGGCTGACCTGCTGTTGTCTATCAAGGTATGTTTGAGCTTTCAGATATTAGAACTTTTCAAAGGAAAACACATGGATCCCACCTCTTTCGTATTAATATTTCCTGAGTGCTTTTCCTTTCAAGTGTTTCTGTTTTCAGTGGTGCCTTTTTCAAATTAAAAAGGCTTCCCAAGCCTTTAAACACAGCATGTGTCCAAAGTGTGGAAAATTCTCTTTGAAGAGTCACAGTGTTTAAAAAAAAGAAAGGGAGGTAAAAAAGAAGAAGAGCAAATGCTGGCTGGTGTGGTGTGAAGGGCAGCTCAGTGCTTTCAAACAGAGCATTTCTGATTAGACATGGGCTTTGCTGGGCTGGTGTTACACATTATCCAGATAAAGATGAATATGCATGCAGGCGTACTTTGAAATACTTGCGTGATCTATATTAATCTAGTTGATGTTGACAGGAATATTTTGATGTTCATGCTGTTCGCATCTGAGGGCGGATGTAAGATCGCAGGGGCTGGTTCCTTGGGCAGGTTTCGTCTGAACAGGGGACACCTGCCAGCACCGACAGCACGGAGGAGGGAGGGAAGAAAGGGACAATGATCCCCATGAAATACAGGTTTCCTTTTGATATAATTGCGCTTTCGTATCCCTCGGACACTGGTCTGCGTGTCGTTGGTTTCAGTGAAATGCAGTGATTTTGTGATAAACTGTGATGATCAGACCTGCGTGCTGGCCTGAGCGTGCTCTGCCCAGGCTCCCCATCCTGCTGGCCACTTGCAGACAGAGGAGCGGCAGGATCGGGAGCGGCAGCATCGGGAACGGCAGGATCGGGAACAGCAGGATCAGGGCTGGTCTTGTGATTGCCAGGAGCTTTGCTTTGGGATCTGTACAGGGTTACTGCAAATGAACAAGGGATTAGGAAATGCTCCGTGTTAATGACTCGCCAACACTATCTGTCAGGCTGCGGCTGTTCCCTGCACACGGTGCCGCGGTGCTGCCTGTGTTTGCCCTGCTCGGCCGCCCGGAGCACCCCAGGGCGCTGGCGGAGGAGCAGTTGCAGCGATGCTGGGATGTGGAGGGTCCCTGGTGTGCTGCCATGTCCCCATGGCCCCAGCCGGGCGAGACGCAGGCTCACAGGCAGCCCTGCCACCTGCCCTGTGCGCCTGTGGAACTTCAGGCTGTGGTGGCAGGGGAGGAACCAGTGCAACTCGCGAATCCCTGCTGGCCTCTTTAATTGACAACGAGCTGTTCTGTCCTTTTTAATCTGTGCAAAACTTTCCTGGGAACCAGCTTAGATATTTATTTGTAGTCTCTCATTATCTGCTTATCCCAATGCTGATTGATGGACAGGGAACATAGTGAACGTCTGACCCTGAAGCCTCTGCCGAGCGTGGCGTACTGATAACCTGTGAGAAAGGCATTTTTGTGTCTTTTAGACTGCATTAGCTAGTAATTAAATAACTCCGTGTTACTGAAACGGCTTTCAGGATAAACCGAGCAAATGATTTGCAGGTATCCATTTTTATTTCTCTGTGCTTGCTAACCCCCTTCTTTCCCCTACCTTGTGTTGCTCGTGCTAAATGTAGAACAACCCCTCTCTCTGGCAGGGTTTGTAGTTAGCAGCTGCTGGTGGTAAATTACTGCTCCTCTGAGGCAGCACAGTTCAGGGCAGGAGCTGTGAAAATACTGGGAGAATGGAAGCAAGTCAAAAGTTTGAGGAATGGTATTTCTTGTGGCAGGCACCTAATTAGTAGGAAAAGAGGAAAAAACCCTATTTTGGCTTGGTGTGGCGTTACCTTTTATGAAGATCTCGGTGCGTTTTGGGACGTACTGCCTCTCGTGTATGCACAGCCTGTGACACTGGCATTATAAGCACCTACATAGGAAGAGCAGACTGAGAAAAGAGGTTTCATCCACTGGTTCACAACCGGGAACTGAATTCTGGGTTTCATTCCTAACCCACTCCCTTTCCCGTGGGTTGACATTTCTTTATTCTCCATCTGCTTAACACTGGAACACAATCATCATACGTAAATTGCCCTTAAACCTTGCCAGATGCTTGATCAAAGGTGGGGAGACAGTGCCCAGGTTAAAGGCCAAAGGGAGACCCGCAGAGAGCAGATGCACAGCTGCAGTGTCAGAGGCAACATCGTGTTGGATAACAAGTGTCGTAGCAGCGATGCACAGCTGGCAGCAGCACGTACGGGGCAAAAAATGGGTCCTTCGGTGTAGGACACCGAGACGGTACAGTCCGCTCCTGCTTGATTTCTTTACTGTTGTTGCTTCTGTTTTTTTGGTTTAGATCTGAAAGTTAAATCATGGGAGTGGGGACGTGTTTGCTTGAACACACTCAGCAGGTTTGGCTGGCTTCTGGGCATGAACTTTAACTCTGAGGGATGGAGCTTCTGGCCTGGGATGAGGCAAATAAAAGGCTCTACTTGCTCTATCTTAGCTGGTATTTGCATTTTTTTTAATTTTTTTTTTGTCCTCTGAGGCTGTGCTGCTTTGTGTTCCCAAGCTGTTTCCTGGTGCTTAGAGAAAAAAAGGCCACAACTGTGTACCGGGAAGAGATTTGTGCCTATAATGAGAATCCTTTGCTTTTATTAGCGCTATTTGCATAGACTCCGAGCATGTGGAAGATAAGAGGCTTAAGCTGTTAAGTGTAGAGCAATGTAAGGTACTAATGGGGTTATGGAGGAAACCCCCGGCGGCTGTGCCGAGCAGGGGGCAGAGCCCTGGATCCCTCTGCCCGGATGCCCACGCAATGCCCGATGTGGGGTGCAAAGCCACGCGGACCCCGGGAATCTCCCCCATCCTCCAAGATGTGCTTGAAATGTTGCCTGTTATTCTGCCTCTCTGCTTCTGTCTTACTCCCACTGTATTTATAGCATTTGCTCCTAATTTCTTCCTGCCGAGCATGGGGTTTGCTGCGGGAGGATGCCCAAGCACCCTCAGAGCGCAGGAGCGGGTGCAGGGGGGTTATGCCGCCTTCAGCCTCTCTCTGCCTGAAGCTTCAGCGCACCACAGGAGCCTGCACAGGTTGGATGCTGCTGGTATGAGATGCACAGATCTTCTTATAATGCCATTTATTTAAAGACTGGTGTAGCTGCCCGAGTGAGGGCCCTTCGTGGGGACAGACTCCTCCTTGGAATATGCCATACTGCAAAGCCGACACATGCCATCCTAGGTTTTTATGCATATATATATATATATAGGGTATGTCTGTACATATTTACATGTGTGATTGCCCCGCTGATGGAGCACTCTGTAGATTAGTAGGAAATGTAGTTATTAGCTCTTGATAAGCAGCTACTTTTCATCCCAGCTGTTTTTTAATTAAACATAGATGTGAAGTGCAGCTGTTCATTCAAAGTACTTTTTATTTCTTTGTAAAATGCAGCAATTTCCAGTGTTAAGCCCTGTAGCTCAATGCAAGAAGAAATTCTTTATAAGGTCCTATTTTCATTCCTATTTAATTTTCTAACAAATGTGTCTTATTACAGCTGAAGGTGAACTTAGTTTGGGAACTATTAGCAAAGGTGAGATATGCTGTTCAGGAATGGGGACAGGGTTTATTTTATTTGCTTCAAAATATTTTTAGATCTTGCTGCTTTCGTGCTTTTCAAAAAAAAAAAAAAAGTGCAATTTTATGTGTACAGCTATGATTTGATTTGAAGCTTTCCAAAAGCTTGAAGCCCCAGCAATTGTACAGAAACTGTTTTGAGGATCTGTGAGTAAATCAGAAATTGCTGTGAGAAAACAGTGCGCTGCTGAAATTCAGGAGGGACAAAAACCTGTGGTTGAAACCCTAGTATTGTCCCAGCACAACTCTAAATGGCATAAGCTGCCTGAGTGGTGGCTCTTAGGGCAGTCTTCACTGATGGAAGACGATCAGTAGTGGGTTTGGAGAGGATTTTTATAGGCCACCAGTGATATTACAAGCAGTTGTTGATTTTGATTGCTAACTAGTGTGCCAAAACAGTAACTGTTCACTGCTTTGATTTAAAACAGCAGTGCTGTTTCTGATAAATCAATCATGTTTGTATTAGTGGTCATCTGGGTTTTTTCTTCCTTGCTATTCCTTCTCATTGCCCAGATAGACTATAGGGATGTTAGCAACACCCATGCTGGGGCAGAAGTGAAAACAAGCTCTGCAATTGCTGAAAAAGCGTGAACAACCCCTGGTCATCCCAGTTTTCTGCTTTGTGGTGCAACATTTCATGGTTTCTGAGGGCTGGGCAAACTGATGTAGGGTTCCCCGTTGATGTGTTCAAAATATCAGTGTCTCAGAGAAATCCCTCGTTACAAAATTCAAGATCTTTGCGTTTTTGCAGCTAGCCCACCTGGATGGAGCATGTTCCAAGGTCACTGTGGTCTGTGTGCAGGTCCCAGGGCTGCAAAGAAATGATAAGCCCAAGAAAATAGGAACTTTCCCCTTTTTGCCATAGCATTAAACCCAAAACACAAAGAGCTGCACTTTCATTTTTACCGGGGTGCCTGCAAGCCCTGAGCTCTTTCACTGGTGCAGCCTTGGGTACGTGCAGCCCCCTTGAAAAGAAATCCTGTGTAGCCCAGGTGTGTTTCAGCCGCGTCTGGCTCTAGCGGTGCGGCGCCTGCGTGCTGCGTTATGGCTTTCGGGCAGAACCCGGCAGCAAAAGCAGACAGTGCAATTTTGGAGTAATTACAAGTGCATTTGTCAGTGATTCCCATGTTCCTGGTGGGAAATCTGTGAGCAGATGAGCGCGGTGTCTTCACATGGATCCAGAAAAATGAGTCAGTCTTAAACCGCAGTGGTCTTGCCACGTCTGCCTCTTGGTGCAAGTCCCACAGGTGAATGAAACTTTTACGCTATGTTTTGCTTTTGACTCGGGGTTTTCCCTGTTACTTTTCTAGATGGTTCCAGGTTCCCCCAATGCTGTTTCCTAGTGGAGAATACAGGGCTGTTTATAGCCTTGCAGGAGCTTGTTAAATAGGTTTTCCAGCATACCAAGGGAAGAGGAAGAGTTCCAGGTCCGAGAAATTTTCCTCCTCTTTATGGTGCGATTGTGAGCTCAAGTGCAAAGGCTGGTGCAACCTGGCACATCCCACAGGTACACGTGAAGCAATTCTGCAGACAGCGGGTTATCCAGGATGTGTCGTGCCACAGTTCTTGTGTGTTGCCACCAGGGCTGTGCCAGTTTTGCCTGGTGCCACTTGGCTTTATTTATTAGTACCGGTTCCCCCAGGAGCCTGGGCTGCTGAAGAGGAAGCCAACAGCTCATCATCCCTCTTGGACTACTGTGGAATTGGATGTATTACTTTTTATTATTTCTACATTTGGGTACAGCGTGACCACTTGCAGGTGAACATCTCCCTGCACATGATGTGCCTCATGTCTGTCCCTGGACAAGTGCAGTCCGAGCAGCAATTTCCGAAGCATTGCTAGTATTGGTGCTGCTGGAGCCTGCCTGGCCAGCTGCAGGGCCAAAAGGGGTGTCAGCTGCTCTGAGAACATCACCCGCGCCACCCATGACGTGGGCACCGATGCCTCCATTGCCAGGGACTGTTGGTTCTTGTGTTTCTGTGCAAAAGGAGGGCCAAGGACTCCGCTGTGATTGAGCAGCGCGTTATCCCTGGCTAACATCAGTGGAACGATGACATGGGACCAGGGCAGGTGAAGTCATGCCCTCAGGTTCTTCCAGCTGGGACCCTAAGACTGGATAACAGGAACACCAGAGCTGCTTCAGGCATTGAACAACCGACAGCTTAAAGGTGAAATCCTAAGGTCTCATTCCTAACGCATCAAATGGGTGTCTGTTCCTGGCAGCTAGAAGCTCTGAAGGCTGGTCCTGTACAGGCTGGGTGTCAACACGCTCAACGCTGACTTTTTTTCTCTCTTTTGTGTACATCTCATATGATAGGGAAGCTGCAGTCTCAACCTGCAAACCTATTTTTGGAAGGAAGCTCAGTTCATTAAACCTGCAACTCGGTATTTTTTTAAGGGGAGCGGGAGACAGAGTGGTTTGCTACAGTTTATTTGACCTAGTTAAGGAAAATATCAAGTCGCCTCAGGCAAGTAATTAATTTGTACATACTTCCTCCCGCTTGCGGCTTGTTTTGCGCAGCCAATATTTTTTGCAGGTGAAGACGAACGGCTTCACGGCTCGCAGGAAGCCTGCCCAGCTTTGCAGCTGCCGTGCGGTATGTTAGGTGGATCCTACATCTGAGAGGAGAGGCAGCAGGTCTGCAAGAGAGCTCCAGATGGTATTTATCCGAGACCTCAGCAGTTGACTTGGGATGATATAAAGCTCTCCCTGTTGCTTTCTCTTTGGCAGAAGCGCTGCCTTTCAGTGTCATTTCCAGACTGACTGTCAGGGCTGGATTCAAGGGTATTTTTGTTGTTAGCTTGAGAGCCCTGTCTGCAAAGGAGGTGCCGAGCAAGCGCATCTCCTGGTGAGCTCCTTCCGTCTCGCCAGCCCTAACTCACCAAGGCCAGCAGCCTGGGGGAAAGATGATGGTCTTGGTCTCTGTTCCTACCCCCACTGCTGGGACAGGTTATCGTGGGCTCCAAGGTGACACCAACCACACCAGCTGGTCGCTGGATATGAATTCGTCCTCTTCCAAACCCACTGCTGGGCCATTTCATCTCGCAATGCCTGTCCCGCTCCAACCTGTGCATTTTTGCAGCTTAGCGCTGCAGCTTGGCTTGGCTTTTAGAAAAGCACCACACGTGGGCACAGGGCCAAACCACAGTGGTGAGGAGGTGACAGTCTTGCATACAGTAAAGCTAAACTCTCAGAATTAAAATAACTTGTTTTCAGGCTTGGAGTCAAACCCCTTGTGGAACCCAGTTGGGGAGAAAAGCCAGTTTCTTATTATTTGAGTCTCTGCAGTAGGAAAGCCCTGGTTACCCAGCCCCGCGGTGCGTGAGACACCAGTTATCCCAGTGTATTCAGCCATGCTCAGCCACACGCTTCCCCCCACACCGTTTGCATAACAAAGGCTGTCTGGCAGGTCAAAAAAGTCCCTGGAAGTTGTTTTAACCTGGAAATCGTGAACTGGCAGAAAGATGAATCTTAAAGTCTTGTCTGGTTTGTGAGGTAGCATTTGAAAGAAATAGAAATGGTATGTTGTTGGTAGCTGTGGCAATCTTTGAAAGAGCAGATCTAATCTAATGAGTTGGCACCGTGGTCACTTGGAGCAGCTTGCTTTTTAATGAAAGTATATTATGTAAATATATGTATAGATGTACATATGTATGTACTTGCAAATATATGTAAGTATACACGTAAAATTTCTAGCAGCATTTGGCTCTTTGGTGGGAAGGGTAGGTGCTTGCTGGCAACAGGAGAGAAGTGGGATTGAGTCCAGATTTGGCAAAGCGCGTGCAGGGAGCTTGCTGCAGGGCTGTGCCGCACGGCAGCGCGATGCCTGAAGCTGCCCCGACTGGCAGGGCTGGGCTCAGCCGGTCTGAGCAGAGCCGAGGGGGGCCACACACAGCGTTAGAAAGTATTGACCAGTTTACTAAAAATAAATAGTAAAAAATAGACCAAAAAGCAAAATTTGAAGTGACTCCTGTGCCGTGATGGTAAATGTTGCTCTCGGGCGTGTATCCACGCGTGCCTGTGCTGTGCTCGTCCCCAGGGCGAGGCTGCAGTGGTCCAGCGCCAGCTCTGCCCGAGCATCGCGGCAGCCCCACACCGCCTCCAGGAAGGGCTGCACCTTTTCCAGAGGGAGAAATCATACAAACCCAAAATTTCTGTGACCTGATGCAACAGGAAAAGTTGCTCTGTGGGGTTTTTTTTGGCTTTTATTATTTTTTAATAGGTTTCCCTTGCTGAGGTACTGATGGTGGTTGAAGGGCTTTAAAAAACACATGCCAGCCATGGGAAAGGGGCTAACATGGGTAAAGCATCGGGAGGTGAATGTAGCAGATTCAAGAAAAAGACCAGTTAGGTCACCACACTCCCTTCTGGGACCAGCATTCCTTGTGCACAAGTTCAAGTGCTTTCTCTCGTTCCAAATTATCCAATTTGCAGAGTTTCTACCATAAACTCTTTGATGGCTAGTCATCCAGGACCCCTCACTATCTATCTTTAGAGAGAGAGAGAAAAAAAAATGGGGGGTGGGGGTTGTGTGTGTGGAGATAGCTGCTATATACATACAGGATATCTGCCATTTTTTCCTGGTTTATTTCCCTTTCCTAAAGCTGGAGGGAGGGTGAGGGTCTCCACGGGCAGTGCTTGGGTGCGTCCCAGGTGATAGACATGCTTGATCTAATGTTCAGTTGGGAATAATCATGTTTGTTTATCCTGTTTCCCTACCTGGAACATTTCCTACTTTCTTCACACCAGTGTGGATGGTTTTTCTTGTCTTCTGTCTAAGGATGTGATATAGCTCTTTACAGCTCCTCTAAAATGATGGGAATGCAGGATATTCTTTATCCTCCCCTCCCCAGTAATTTGGCTCCCCCCCCCCAAGTGAAACAATCTGATTCATCTTAAAACTGCAGGATCACTTATTTTTAGTGGAGAACACACACAGTTCTTTGATTTATATATTAATGAAAAAGAACCTAATGGACGTAGAAGGACAAGTGATATTTGCTTTAATGCAGCTTTTGACCAGTTGCAGTGTCAGTGCTGGGAAGCATGTGGCCATTTTTCTGGGCTTCTGTATTTTCCTGTGTTTTGGGCAAGAGCATCACTGCTGATGGGAATTGTTGAAGAAGCGGATGGGCTTGGACACAGCAGGAAGCATCAGTAAAGGCAGGAGTGGGCAGGTGTCCTGGTGATGGGAAGGGACAGAAGGGTCACAGTGCTGACAGCAGCGAGGAGGGGAGCAATGTGCCAACAGAAGCCAGGGTGCTGAGTGAGGAAGCCCGGAGAGCCCTAAGAAACTGCAGCTGTGTCCAAGTTTGGATGCATATTGGCTAAATAAGAGGTTTTTCAAGCAAAGTGACCTCCAGAATAGGCCTTTCCTCAGGAGGTTCCTGTGCTCGGACGCCAGCCCCGCCAGCAGCAGGCAGGAGGGAAATTCCTGGCTACCTTGCTCCCCAGAAATGGAAATCGGAGCCTGCCGAGGCAAGCGCTGCTGTTGGAGGTCGTCTGGGCTCTTTTGGGAGATGATTATTTGCATTCAGTTCTATTAATTTCCTCTCCTAAAATATGCCCCGTGGGCCCCAGCATTGTTGTGGCTGTTCAGCCCTGGGTTTCGTTGAAGCCTTTTCAGTACCGGGAGGATGCTGGAGAATAAATTTCACTAGTTAGGCGTTGCCGTATTCATGCCAGTCAGATTTATGAATCAGTGCTTCTCACTTCAGCTTGCATTACCGGGGTTTTCTCTCCTCCTGACGCCCCCTTCCCAGCATCTTTCAGTTGTTTCCAAACAGCTGGCTGGCTGGCAGCATCGCCCGTTGCTAGCATAGGATCAGAAAAAAAAAAATCAAAATCTCTATGAGCTACAAAAAATTAAAAAATAAAATTTCAGTGTTTTACATAGCTCATGAGAATGGGTTAAAAATCTGTGAGGTTTTAAGCATTAATACATTTTGAGATTCAGGGGTGATTACTTATTTACTTCTGTATGTTTTTATCTCACTGGCTTTAAGGATTTAGGGTGCAAGTTTTCTTCAAGCTGTTGCTATTAAAACAGAAACCCTCACCGAGCACCAGGAACTGGGCCTTGAAGCGCAATAGTATCAGGATGTTCGGGGTGAAATGCTGAGTTTGCACCATTCAGATAAATCTCCAGCGAAGCAGTTCAGACATCTGAACCACGGTGTCGAAATCTGATCTCTGCTGGTGGGATCGCTTTCCGTGTGTCCCATTACAGTGAGATCCTGCAGGATTTTACCCCTGGCTGAAGGGAATCAGCCTGGTAGGCAGGAATTACCACATTCAGCACCTTCCTCCGAACCCCTGGCAGGGAAGCCTCCGTGATTGCGAGGAAACAAACATGCAGGTATACGTATCTATCTGTACACGTATATGGCTGTGTCTGTATTTATCCGAGTCTTTAAGGGATGGGACACGGTGCAATGGTACACACTGACGTAAAGTGCTGTTTTCCAGTGCATTCCGGTGCGATGCTGTCTTTCAGCGGGTGCCAATGGGGACAGATGGTGCAGGACAGCCCAGAGCGATGCACTCGGGGTTGCAATTCAGCCTGTGCAATGAGCAAGCCCGATGGCGTGGTCCTCCGTCAGAGAGGATGCTTCTCTGGGGGGACAGGGCTCGCTCTGTGGTTTAACCTCAGCTGGCACCTACGTACCCAGCAGCTGCTTGCTCCCTCCCCCCGGCCCCACAGCGGGATGAGGCGAAGGATTGGGGGGAAAGAGGTAAAACTTGTGGGTTGACATAAGAACAATTTAATAATAGAAATTAAATGAAATATAATAATATTAAGCAGAACTGTAATGAGAGGGAGATGAGTAAAACCCAAAGGAAACAAAACCCAACAAGTGATGCCCAGTACAGCTGCTCGCCCCCCGCGGAGCGATGCCCGGCCAGTCCCAGCCAGCTCCCCCCCGTTTATATACTGGGCATGGCGCTCTGTGGCGTGTGACAGCCCTTTGGCCAGCCGGGGTCAGCTGTCCTGGCTCCTTGTGCCCCTGCTCGCTGGCAGGGCCGGGGGAACTGGAAAGTCCTCGATTTAGCGCCAGCCCCACCTACAGCAGCTGCACCAGCGTGTGAGCAACGTCGCTGCCGTGCTGAGCCCCGCGCACCGCGCCGCAGCGGCTGCTGAGGAGGAAAATGAGCGGTCCCAGCCCAAACCAGGACAGAGGACTGCGCTCATGGAACCAGTTCAGCTGGCTTTTGGGGTGCTTTAGGGAACTTGTGGGTGCTGCCTGGTTTGTCGGCTGTTTGAGGGGCTGCAGGCCAGTAGCTTCAGTGCCCTGTTGGTTCCATCCGTTCGTGTCCAGAAAATGGAGAAGGTGGTACTGAAAAGTGTTGACATTTATTTCTGAAATTAGTGATGTGAGTGAGTACTATTTTTTCTTTTTTTTTTTTTTTTTTTTAATTAGTGCTTTCTCTGCCAAGCTTTTGGATTCACTTCACTTGTTAATCCCTGCTCCAGCCATTCAGGGATAAAGTGTGATGCTTTTCCCTTTGGAGTTACTGCTCTGTATGAAGAGCATGAAAACTTGGGAACTGGCCAGTGCTTTCCCTACTCCCAGGACTCCCCCTCTTCCTCCTCTGTTGTTGCTAGATATTTTGTACATCACTGAAATGACTGTGGGGTCCCACGTGAGTCTTTTTTTTCTCCACCAGAAGACCTCAGAAAGTTATTTCTCAGGTTCAGCTCCTACTCAGCACTGCTTTAAGTTCACGTTGCAAGAAAACGAGCAGCGGAACGTCCCGTGGTGGCTGTGCGTGTCTGTATGGGCACAGGGGCACATGGCATGGGTGCTGGTCCTGGGAACTGCCAACTCCGCAAAACCTGGAAATCGGCTGGAGGCCGGAGAGTCAATGGAGGAAGGAGGAGAAAGAGAAAAAAGGGGAAAATATGGGGCAAGAGATGTCCCCTGTCCCATCCAGACATCTGTTGACCCCAGAGCTCTCAGATGTGTTAGTACAGGCAGCTCTTCCAAAATGCCTCCTTGCACCAGTGTCGGCAAAGACTTTAATGGTGTTTCCCAGCCTGGCTGTAGCTGTGGGCAAAGGGAAGCGCTGTGCAGAGATCACAGACTGGTGGCTCTGGGGACACCGTATTTCTGCAGAGGAGGGTGCTGGGTGGACCTGGCTGGTCCAGACAGGCCAGTCCGACAGCATCGTGCCATGGTGGGGACACGGGTGCAGCTCCCGGCAGGGGCTTGTCCCTGCTGAGACACCAGCACGAGGGCTGGGCTCCAGTACAGAAGGGCTTAATTGCTAAATGAATATCAGAGCTGCCCCAAAGCTACCATTGTGCTATTGATGCAGGGTTTTTTTTAAGAATGCCTTTTTCTTTCTTTTTCTCTGTTGTTTTTCTTTTTTTTTTTTTTTTTAAATGAGTAACTTGCACATAAAAAAAAAAAAACCCAAAAAGCATCTGAGTTTCATATGTGCCTCAAAATGATGTCAGTTAGAGATCACATCTTGTGAACTTCCCTTCTCACTTACCACATCCTGGTGGGGTTTTCTGTGTCCCATCTCAAGTCAGACATTTCTTACAGGAGGTAAATATAGCTGAGCACCTACTCGTGATGAAATGCGTGGGCTGAAGCAGTCGCCTTTGGGGGTGTAAGCACTTTCTAATTATAGCAGGTCCAGCTTCCTTTTTTCTCCCCTTCACACGTCATTATGTAAAACTCATTCTTCTCGGTTGTCTTTCCTGAAACAGGACCTCGGTGGATGTGTGTACGCAGACCAGAAGCGAGTGTTGAAATTGTGTCCTGGCCCAGTCTCCCTTTAGCCCGGTGGGAACTGGACCAGCGTAAATCAGATGACAAGGGCAGCCTTTGTTTCGTTTTGTCTTGGGCAGCCCTGGGGTGCGAAAGGTGAACACGGGAGCTCTTTTCTGCTGAAAAAAAAAATTTCAAGAAGGCTCTTTAGAAATTAGTTAAATACAGGCAATTTGGCTCCTGTAGGCTGGAGGCTGAGAATACAAAGAGGATAAATTGCACTGTGAGAAACTGAAGATTAATCACTAAACTTTCATCTCCCATTTAATTCACTGCTATAAGTGCGTGGCAATTGTAGTCCAGCCACTCTTACACTCTTAGGTGGTTTTGTTGTGTTTTGTTTTTTTTTTTAAAGGGAGGTGAGAGGGTGGCATATGAAGGTTCTGTTGCAATATTTCTGCACCCTAGAGAGTCACCAAAGCTGGTTTGACTCCTGAAGTGGAGGGGAACGGGGTCAGGGTGAGGTGGGCAGCTGGGCTTGATCCGCTCAATGTAATTCATCAGCCTGGATTTTTCTGCTGAAGAAGTGACCAAAATCAGTTGTGTAGGGCCAGGCGTGCTGCATACATAGGACTGAATTTTCCATACAGAGAGTGCTGAAAAGGACAATTTTAGTGGAAGCACTGCTTCTACCACCCCAACGCCGCAGTCAGAGGCTATTTGCGGTCCTCGGTCCATTCTGGTGGTGTGAACATGTGGGACTGGGCTCAGGGACCTCTCCAGCCTTGTGGCTCCAAATGTGACATTTTGCCATGCCTTTGCCAGCAGTCGAGGTGGTTGCTGCAGTGGGAGGGATGCTGGGAAAGGCCGTGGGCTTGTGAGGTGCAGAATGTAAAGGAACCAGGGGTTTCAAAATAAACACATGTAAAAATTGTCCGTAACCAGGGCAGACCACTGCTCAGATGCCACGTTATTTGATAACTGCTGTCACAGTGGGTACAAGATTATGCGATGATATACTGAGGCACTCGCAGGATAATTCATCCTGTAGCGTTGCCTTGTAAGCAGAGCGAATGGTTCTGGCTGAGCAAATAAAGAGGGTGCTTGGTAGCCCTGCAGTGCTCTCTGAGATAATACGCCTGGGTGTACAGGTCCATTGATTTATTCCTTTGTTTTTATGGGCTAATGTTTGTGGCAGACAGACGCTGACTTACAGATATTGCAGATGGGTGGTGATGTATCACTTGCAGAACCTTTAGCTGTTTTGTTTTAGTGTTTAAAATGCTTTTTATTGCAGCTCAGACTTTTATTCTAATTATCCCAGTGTTGCCAGTAGAGAGCAGAGGCTGGAGGTTACAAGTGCCGTTACCACAAGGACAGGAGGACAAGGGTGACAGCAAGGACAGGGATGTCCTCTGCAGCCGGGGCCATTGGGAGTGTGAACTAACAGCAGCCTTCTGGTGGCAGCTTTCTTTCCTGGGTGAAGGGGTGGCACAACGGAGTCCCTGCAGGGTGACAGCCACTGGTCAGGGTTTGGGACAGTCCCTGAAGTTCTCTCTTATGGGTCCACCCTCCTCAGAAGAGGAGTGTCCATTGGGCCACGTTCTCCTTCTACCCGTGGGTCATGTGGAGTCATAACCCTGTGATTTGGGGTTTTTTCCATGACTTTACTGCCAGGGAGTGAAGGTGATTCGCAGGAGGCGTTGCTGGTGGGAAAAGCACCACGACTCCAGCCTGGTGGGGTTCCCTGGAGCGCAGCTTCCAGCCGAGCCACGGCGGAGATCTGCCCCATGCTTTCAGAGCAAGGTGGGGGAGGGTAAGAAAGGCAGGGGAATACGTTTTTACCTGGTAGTGCTCCTTTCTGGGGTAAGTATCCTCCTCAGTCCTTCGCTGTCAACCAACTCAACGTGTGGATTTACAGGTGAGTGGAGAGGTCATAATGGAAACGTGGAACGAGACACTCCCTAGGTTGGTTACGGGAAAATCCCAATAACTGGGGTGTTCAGCACCCCAGAACTAACAGCACGTGTTATTTTCTTCCTCCTAGGATATATAGTTGAGCCACTTTTCTCTGCTGCTATGATAAGGGATCAGAGATGTTCCACAGGAATTCATGTTGCCCCTTTATGCTTCCCAACTCTCCACAGCTGCACTCAGTGTTTCAAAAAGTGCATGGAATCATTCTAATCCATACACACACGCC
>JAVJGJ010000037.1:119212175-119236861 GCA_035590215.1 Microhierax caerulescens | reverse complement strand
AGGGGGGGCTGGCCAAGCCAGCGGCACGTGAACGTGACCCAGCAGCTTTTGGCCCTGGGGCGAGCCGAGCTGGGGCTGAGCGGCGCATCTCGGCTCGGGCTGCGGAGCCCTGCCACGCGCTTCGTGATGCCACTGTCAAGCAAATGTCATGATATCACCGCGTGTAGCGGGAGGCCTTTGGGACAAAGGGACAGTCGCAAGGGGCTCGCTGTGGGCACCGTTAACCTTTTTCCCATTTGACTGGTCTCTAGCACCCTGCTCAGGCTAATCCTGCTGAGCAGGGGAACTCATCCCTGCCGGGTTGCAGCTCCCAGTTGAAGATACACTAGAGGGTGGGACCCCTCTCCCAGTACAGCCCATCCTGGGGGGCTCTCGAACCTCGCTTGCTCCACCAATCTGGCAGCCAGCTGTATGATTCCTGCACTTTTGCAAGGATGAGAAAGGGGTGATGCCAACCAAGGGGAGAAGAGACAGAGGGACCTGTCTGCCTTCCCCTGGGCGATGGTCAGGATCACCTCCTGTCCCACTTGCTGGCTGCTGCTACTCAGAGGAAAGAAAAGGGAAAGAAGGAAAGAAAACAGCAGTAACATGGACTAATGACTGTTTAGAAATAATGCAGGTGGGATCTTTCTGGATCAGCCACAGCTTGGCAGATTTCTGCATGCACGCGTGGCAGCAGTACCCAGCCACAGCAGGGAGACGGGCATAGATGTCTCCTTGTTTCCCTTCTGGAAGCTGGCAGGTATATGGGGCTCTGTAACATTACTGAGCACCCACGAGCCACCCCTGTGTTTACTGGCAGGAGTTTTATATGCGTCGAGTGAGAGAGCCGTGAGTGTTTTCTGGTGTTTTACGAACGCTGCTGGCTCTCCAGGAGCAGCGTGGGGGCAAGTGCGGAACATGACAGAGATCTGAGCTGGGGCTTTATAGATCTCTGCACAATCTTAGGTAAATTCACATTTGAGAAAGGGGCAACAAAGTCTCTTAACAGAATTTAGCAGAAAAAGGGATGTTTGTTTGTCGCAAGTGCTTCAGAAATTAATTGAGCCATGTCCATGTTACTGTGTCCCGATACTAAAACCAACATTTACTCACAACCTCTGTGGGTTATTAAACTGATTTTGTAGATTTTTGGACTTTAACTGTTGTTAAATTACAATATTTTACTGTAAGACAGTTGCAAGATTAACATGTAAGTGTTTTTTTCTTTGTCTGGTATTATTGAGTAAGGTGTTTCATCTTCACCGGTGCTTTTAGCTTTTTGCTCACAGTGATTTAAAGTATTCTCAGTGTTCATATGCAGCTTTGTCCTGCCATTGTATTTATGTGTGCATAGGTACTTTTGCAATTACACTGTAAGGAGTTTTCTGTAACTTCGTACTAGCTCTGCACCTGCATGCGTGTGCCAACGTGCTTTCAGGAGAAGCCACTAATAGGGATACAGATTTTAAATTATCTAATCTAATTGCTGGCAGCAGAAAGCATGGTGCAGGAGATGTTATGAAGAATTGCTGGATGGCCTAACAGCATTAGTTCCATTAAATCCTCAGAGTCTGACCTGTCTATAGTTATTTCCTCCTGTGTAATGAGAAAAACGAATTTAAAGAGACAATAAGAGTAACCGTGGATGGGTGTATCTGAAGGTCCTGGAAGAATTGTGGTGCTGACGGCAGATCGCGGGCACTGTGTGGGCTCTATACTGGTGTCTGTGCAGCCCTGTCCGGCCATGGCTGGGAAGCTGCAGCCCCCCCCGCCTCGGTTTCCACACCAGTGAAATGGGGTTAATCACTTGCTTGTTTATCTGAGATCATGAGAATTACTGGCTCACTACAAAGTGCCCAGAAATCTGCTAACAGGAGTCACGCAAGGGCACTATTCCCCGCGCTGCTGTTCTGCAGGCTGCGGTTGCTCCTCTCACCGCTTGCGTGCCTGGTCGCAGTCGGCCACCGAGGATGCTCCATGCCACCACGGGGATGCCGCCTGCAGCCGCCGCAGCCACCCCTGCAACGGGGCTGCTGCCCTGGGGATGGAGGCGCTTTGGAAGTGATGCCCAACGGCAGCTTCCTCCTGCTGCGTCTTTTCCCTGCTTCCAGGGGAAGCGTTATGGCTTTGTTCTTTAGCTCTGCTTTAAAACAATCTCAGCCTTTTGAACACTATTTTTCCTGGATACCTTCCCATAACCCGTTGTAGTTTTCTATTAAGGCTTAGCCCTGCCAGTCCCAAGCTTGGAAGTGAAGGATCAGTTCTGGGCTGTGCCCAGAGCAGCTCACCATGCTGCAGGCTGGGCCAGGGCCAGGGCTGGGCGTGCAGGCAGCCTGGGACAGTGCTCATATTAATTGTCCTACTCTGAAGCAGTCAGGATGTGGTCCAGTTTGCATTTGGGGTCTGATTCTAGGAGAACAAGAAAGCTCATCACCATCCAGGCTCCTGTGCCTCGTCTTTGCACATCTGGAAATCAGTCATTTCACGTGTAAAGAAAAACCTCTGCAATTATGTTCTTCAAAAGTTATTTGTCCTCATGTCCAGGTCCTATGTGAGAAGAGGACAGCATAGAGAAAAATGCCTAAAAGATAAGGCCGAAACAGTGGCAGAAGGGGATGCAGATAAGGAGGGAGAGGGCAAGTAATGAAAAGCCCTAATGTCTTGATGGGAGCATGTAGGAAAAAATCTGAGCTGTTACTGCGGTTGGAGAGGATGTGATTGTGTGTGTGGTATAAATGGCATATATTTAACTGCCTCATTACATTAAGGTCTCATGTCTTCTACCCCAGGCTCCCTTTCCCAAGTCACCGTATGAATACCTGAGTCTCCTCGAAGTATCAGAGAGATGAACCTCTAGCGGCTTATCCACAGGTAAGAGGCTCAGGCGCTGCTTTGGTGCCTGCTCCAGTGATTTGGGAAGCGCGGGGGGCCACTGACCCATGGCCGTGGTGCTTGGGGGCTGGAGCCCATGGCCACGCCGCCTCACCTTGTGATGGGATTTGCTTTCTACCGGGGTTCCTGCAGGTCTGATGCCCCTCTGAGGTGATGTGGTCGCAGGGGTTTGCAGTCCCGAGGGCAACTTACAAAGGTGCAATGTTTTGCGGAGCAAGGACTGATCCAGGTTACCGATCTTGGGTTTTGATTTTATTTCTGCTGACAGTGTGTCACTGGTTTTGTTTGTAGCTGCCCATTCAGAACAGCCTGTGCTCCTGTACAGGTGCTGGCTGTAATTTGCTAAACCCAGTAGATGTGGATGCAGCGCTGTGATTTTTCTTCTGGGTCTTTATCCGACAGCTGCCTAACATAAAATATTTAGAAACAGAAGCCACTGCTGGGTCTCTACCCTTGTAGCTGAGCAGCACGACCAGCAGGTACCCAAATCCCACCTTCCCTTGCCTGCTCTCCCTGTCCCTTGCAGCTGTGCCTCTTTCCCCTTGCAACCTTCACAAAGTTGCTTCATTTGCTGATGAAGTTTTACCTTCTTTGGGGATGCTGCTTGCCCAACTTTGGGGCAGTTTGTGGAAATAAGGTGCAGTTCATGGAGCTCTTGGAGGGCCTCCAGAAGAAGGTGCTGTGCTGCTGGGCATGGACAGTAGCCACCGGCATGTTGTAGAGTCTCATCCCAGGGTCTGGCACCCGTGTTGGGTGGATTTTAAGGACTGGGAGTCACTTGGCTGATATGGGACAGATGAACACACTCCTTGAGTGAAAGATGGGTTTGTCTGCTCCCTGCTTTAGAGTGCACAGCTTTACCCATGGGATGCATCCCATGCTGACTGCAGCCGGGTTCACAGACCGGGGGGCACGTTGCAGATCCACAGCCAGGGGTTGTTTCCAGTGTTAAAATGCAGCCGCGTAGGATGGGCAGCGCAGCAGCATTCCCTGCATGAGCCAAAGGGCAGGGGCGCGCTGGGGATGGGGACAGGCTGGGGGGGCAGTGCTGCTGCCCCTGCAGAAGCCACAGCCTTTTCTCAGGAGAAACTGTTGGCTTGGAAATAACGTGAGAGCGGGGCACAGCATCCCGGTGAGCAGCAGCCGCTGCCCCGCTGCGACACAGCCAGGCCTTTTGTCTCATCGGCGAGCGCTAATTGCAGGGGACAGATTTTGCACCCTGGGAGCAGCAGGTAGCCACAATCCAGCGAGAGCTCAGAGCCGGCTCCATCAGCAAATGCTTCTTGCTCGACTGCAGTTATAGCTCATTATCTTGCTGACCTTTAATTTCGCAAGTGTTTCTTGCAATGTGTTTCTTCAGCCTGGTCCAGCTTCTGACCTCCATTCCCAGAGGCAGTGGGATAATATATTCATCTGCTGTGGTGTCTAGCCACTTCGCATCCCTCCCTCCATCCACCCCTCTGTCTCTGTCCTTTCTGGCAATCTGTCATTTTTATTTTTGGTACGAGTCCAGGAGCTGAGTAAAAAGTACTTGGGCAGCTGGAGCGAGAAACAATGGGTTTTAAATATGCTTTAACGTGTTTGTAAACAACTGCACTTCATCAGGGTCCCTGCCCAGCACACTGGCAGCAGACAAAACTGATGAGACTCTTCTGAGATCAGAATTAATTACGCTGCGTGGAAATGGTGCAAAACAGGCAGCGCTGCAGTGGGAAGTATCTCCTGATCCATGGTCCGTGTCTGTCTGTGCTGAGCCTGCCACTGTGGCCACCGAGCACCTGAGATCGCTCCTCTCTCAGCCGTGGCAGGGAAGGAGATGAGCAGAGAGACAGAAACGTTGGGAGGACTGTGCAGCTGTTGCACTTTGAGGATGCTCTGTGGAGTGTCTGGTGGGATGTCGTGTTTGTGGGAAATATCTATTAGGGAAGATCAGTACAGGCAATAATGCTGCTGTCCTGTCAAAATATTCTTATTTCTCCTGAATCCCCACGGCTTGTTCCTGGTGAAAAAAATAGTTTTGTGGCTTCTTTGTGTCAGGGAATAAAAAAATCTTTCACTGAGGATGGTTTGAAGAGG
Source organism: Microhierax caerulescens (assembly GCA_035590215.1). Taxonomy (NCBI): domain Eukaryota; kingdom Metazoa; phylum Chordata; class Aves; order Falconiformes; family Falconidae; genus Microhierax; species Microhierax caerulescens. The sequence continues at coordinate 119,231,911 of JAVJGJ010000037.1, read as the reverse complement.
GAAGCAAGCTCAGAGGCATAGGGAAGGGTCAAAGGGCTGTAGTTGGAGCGCATGGATCGGGTGATACCAGGTAACCCGTTGGTCTTGACTCACCGATTTTGACGAATAAATACCGAGTTTGCAGGGACGGGACCTGCTCTGTGGCTGAGGGCTGCGAGCGGAGTGGGGCTGACCTCACGGTGTGACTGTTCATACCTGCAAGAGTTTTTCTAGTGGGGAAATAATGGAAGAGGAAAATCAAAGCGCTTTGAAATCGACCCCTTCGCTGCATAGTGACCTGGCTCAGAAAGCCCTGGTGGGTCTGTGGCTGCTCCTGCTCGGGGGGTGGGTGCAGCCGGTCTCTGACTCCTCTGTGAGTAACAGTGTAATTGCAGAAATTGGCACGGTGGCTTGGAACGAGATCTAATTAATTAATTCAAGACATGCTGGGATTAAATTTTATTAAACCTCGGAATCAGAGTAGACTAGATGAAATGTAAGCAAAGGTTGGGAAGAGAAAGGAGTATGTGCCACGTGCTGCCTGCCAGCATTGCTGCCGTCATGCCTGCCGCGGGCCGGGTACGCAGGGCGTGCTCGGGTTATGTACAGGTATAAACCTCTGCACGTTTGTATCTGTGCACACACACGCACACCGGTTTCACTGCAGCCAGGGCTGTCAGGGAGGCTTTGCTCTCCTTGCCCAGTTGCTCTGGATTTTTGCGTGCAGGGTGACCGGCCCGGCCCTCTCTCCCGCAGCAGCCCCTAAGTCCTCTGGCCGTGTGCTCCCGAGCATCATTTGGGGTGAAGAGGAGGTTTCTTTTGCTCTTCCCCTGATCCTGTGCTGACAAACACACCATGCCTCATCCAGACCTGCCTGTTATTTTGTAATAAGGGATGTCAGCTCCATATTTACTGCCTTTAAAATGATTTGGGGTCTCCTGGAACGGAAATTCAAGACGGTCCTTGCTCATGTAGTTGCATCTGGGAGCTTAGTCTGCTCCCAGACACTGCCTGGTCAGGCATGTATGTGCCGGCACATATTTACCCTGCTGGACTTCCCGGGAATAACTAAGATTTCTGAACAGGTAAACAAGTGTGTACGGGGGGTGTATGCAAAACCTTTGGCCCTCCAGCAAGAGGTGCAGCACAGGACCCGGCGTCTTCAGGGATGGTGTTTGCCTGCTGCATCTCTAGCATCCCACATGAGCCGTCTTATTCCTTACGTCCGTAAGGAATACACTTAACACTCATTTTAACTCTCCCTACAAGGTGGCTATCTTTGGGGCTGGGGCACAATGAATGCCTTATTCACAAAACTACAAACACTGTAAAACGAAGAGAGGAGGTGGGGGGCAGAAAGCGTCCCGCCCCAGAATGTTTCTGATCTCCAAGCAGCTATAATTTTGGCTTGCTCGGAGAACAAGCTGAGGCAGTGTTCATTTTAACAGCCAGGAAAGGGCTGTCTGTTTATATTTAGGGCCTCGTAGATTTGCGCAGTATATGCAGGTGGCACGTTAAAATGTGTGGATGATTTCTTACCAGGATAAGGCTGTGTTTTTACTGGACTGCCATTAATTCTCTTTGAAGGCTTAGTAAGTAAGCACTGAAAATTTTGTTGTAACAGTTTCTGGGGTTAAATTTTGTAGGCTTTGGAGTGTTGTTTTGAGCTTAATCCCGGTGAATTCCTCTCATGCACCTTCCTATGCAGTTTTGCCCAGAACCCACATTTTTAAGAGCAGGTTGGCAGCTCCTGCTGTTGTGAGTCTGTAGGGCACTGGCATTAGTGATCATCATTCAGTTCTTACTGAGTAAGCGTTAGTAGACCACTGCAATGAAAATAAGTAGGTGGGTACAGAGCATCCTCCAGCAGCGAGGTGGGTAGTTATCCAGGATCTCGGTCAACTTGATGGTTACAGCTCTGACCTTCACCCTGCCTGGGTCTGAAGAAGGCTGTGCCTCCCGTCTATCTCCAGCCGTGCTCATTATCCCGTTGGCTCCAGGAACTGCAAAAGCCGCATCAGTGCTCACCTGGAGTCATTTTGATTTTGATGGCTTTTCCTTGGCAGGAGCTGAAGAGAATAGCGTATCCCAAACAAATGAATGTGCTTTTGGGCCATGCCATCTGGAGTTGGGCCGTTGTTGCTGCTTGTACCCCAGTACTGCAAAGTCCTGGGCAAGCTGCAAAAGAGGCAGCTTTCCAGCATGGCTGAGGTTGGTCCTTCAGAGGGAGCAACAGAGGGAGAGGCAGAAAATGTAACAAAATGTGCATGCTGTTTGTTTTTGAGCTGCAGCTGAACAGCAAGCAAAGATGCTGAAGTTCCATTGCCGATATTCGGGAACTGAAAGTCTGGTCCAGTGGCCCATCATTCTTCTGCCACCTCTCAGAAATTGCTCACTGGCTACTAATCTCGCTCTGTTAATAACAAATGTCCTTTTCGTGGGGGAATCCGGATGCTTATTTGGTATTTGCAAAGCTTACCAAGATCGCAGAGCTGAGGAGGTTTGTAAGAAGTAGAGTGCAGCTATTAATGTCAGTTGCCTCAGTCTCCTGGAGAGTGCCTGGGCTCTGAGGTTTGTTCACCAATCCAAAATTAGAAAGTTGTTGATGTTTTTTCATTCAGAGTTACGAAAAGTCCCATTTGACTGAACTGAAACACCGGGCAGCTGCGAGCAAATGAGGTTCAAGGTGAGTGTAAGAGATGGACGGAGCTCAGTGTAGAGAAAAGATATTTTTAATTATATGTACCTGTGACGTACCATGGCAGGTTAAGGTCTTGGGACATCGGGTAGCAAAAAACAAAATCCAGGTTCTGTTTGCACTAACATATTTCCAGGCATGTTTGGGTACTTTGCTGTGGTAACCAGAGGGCCTATTTTTAGAGTTGTTCCCAAGATGCTCCTCTATACTACATTGAGTTGCTTGGGAAGCTGGCGTACAGAGCAGTCCCAGGGGGTTTCAAGTTAAAATGAGCATTAATTCAGAAAGATTCCAAAGGATTATGTTCTTCAAAACTGATCAGCTTGTGTGTGAGATCTTTCTGGCTGCACATCCTGCCTGGATTCCATGTCGGGCATCTCTGAGATCCCGAATTCCAGCATTTAGGTATGAAAAGGGTCTTCTTTTATTTGGCCAGATCTTGACTACAGCACTGAACCAATTATTTTGCAATGGTAACTTGTCTCAGCAGTTAAAGAGTAATCCCAAAATATATGGTAGCATTTTATAACCAGGGTATTTTTGGCGCTCAGCCAGCGCAGTGCCTCCGAGTCCAATCGTGCGAAGATCAGCTCTGTTTTCCTGTGAAGATTCATCAAGGAAGAGAACAAGCCCACAGGTTCAGTTGCACATTTTAGTGTGACTCTGTGGTGAAAATTATGCCCTATCTTGTTCATCTGAAAGTCCTTCAGATTTCACTAGGCTGCCACTGGCATATTTACATGTTCTGGTTTTCAAATGAAAGGTATTTAGAAGATTCAGCTTGAAACATTTATTTCTTAGGAAAGTGTTGTTACGCTCCATAAGGTACATATCCAAAAAGAACAAAAGCAGTCCTATTCAAAGAAGCCACAAACAACATCAACAGAGAAAGGCAAGCTTCTTTTTCAAATGCCATTCTTCATATTTTGTTGTCTTTCATCCATAATCATTTAAATACACTCACATGTATTTGAAAAAATAACAGCAGCACAGCAATTGCACTTTACCCATAGCATGCTCGTGAATACATTCTATTTTGTGATATATTGTTTCTCTCTTGGATTTTTTTCAAAGATGTTCTGCAAAGCATTTCCATGTGCATTTTAACAAGACAGTTCTCTGTCTATACATGGATTTTATACCAGAACAATGTGTGCTTGCTCAAGGGCTCCATTATTCTTTGAACATTTTAGAAATGTGATTAACGAAAAAATCTGCAGAAGAATGTCTACACACTGTCAGATTCTGAGCAAAAGGTATCCCTACACGTATACATTGCTAGCATACAGGCCATCAGAGAGGACTGACGCAGGGACTGGGACAGTTTGACATAATGGAGACCTGGGACTGGCACACAGATCTGTAATGCATTTCAGTATTTGAGTCACGAAGAAACGAAGCACCACAGCTTTTAAAACTATCTGTGAGTAATGGGTCATCTTCAGTCCACGTGAACATCGCCGCTGTTGAGAGCAGCGTACGGGTGATGGATTCACCTCTCCATGATGCATCAAGCGCGTGTGTTAGACTAGCACGGGTGGTACGCAGTGAAAATCCTGAAGTGGAAAGTGATACGGTCTTGTTAGCGTTCGTAACATGGGCGCTCTCAGCTGCTGAGGTCTTTTACTTTTAACAAGATGTATCTCAAGCACGCGTTGTGATCTTGAGATAGATTTCAGACTTACGCTCTCTTCTGTAGCCATAGAAGCGATTATAATATTATTTGCTTAGTCTCAATTCTTCTGGTTTTTATATGAAAAAAATTAGCTTCTCACAGACAAGGAGGTAGTTAGCATTTTTTAATGCTTTGGATTTGCTTTAATCCCATGTGTCCATAGTTATACATTTAATCCTTGAAGTTCAAGTAACTTTTAAACTCAAAAAGCTACTCGAGTTTTAAAAGCGATGCTTACCAGCTCAGTTTCATGTTGACACAGATAAACAAAACGCCTTTGTTCTTTCTTGGTTGTTTTCTTATTTCTTCTTTTATTATTATTGATATACCACAGAAAGCAAAATTAAGTAGGTGAGTAAATAGCATCTTGCAGCAGTGAGGTGGGTAGCTTCATTTTCTTATTTGTTCTGGGTGCGGGGAAAAAATACAGTCTCTAGAGTACGATTATTAAAACCAGGAGGCTAGTATGGACCTGGTTACGTACAGGTGTAAGTCAGCAAGTAGCATTTAGAGGAGCAAATCTGAAACCTGTGCACATACTTAATCTTCATCAGTATTAGATCTGGTTGTCATGTCGTGGTGATGGGGAAGCTGAAGAGAATCTGGGTGTTGCAGCAGCATTGCAGCAGAGGCTGCCGTGGGACCTCTCCGAGTACGCCTGCCCTTTTGTAAAACCAACTGCACATGTATTAACCCAGCTCACACTACAGGGAAAGCTTGTCTGAAAGCTATTAGGCATGGGCAGTCCTGGCATGACAGCATGCTTTACACCACAGTGATCTGGAAGCAGCAGCGTTTTGTCATCTGCTGGTTGTGGCAGCACGACGGCCAACGTGAAGTATTTGTTTGAAGAATCTCGGTGCATAAACGCAGGTTTTTTCCCAAACCATGTGGGGAGTGTTACCAAGATGAGCATGGAACAACAGATGTTTTTGGGGTTTTTGGCATTAATTGAGATGGATGTGAAGGATTTCTGTAAATCAGTGCAAGGTTTAGAAAGGGTGACTCCCTTGGAGGATGCATCGCAGTGGCAATGTATCCAACACACAGGAATCCAATCGATACAATAAACGGTCTAAAGGCAGTCAGGCACCCAGTCTTGTTATTCAACCTGCTCCGAGAATGCAAGAGCACGTGGCCTCTAACAAGATTAGATATTGCATTTAAAAACACTAAGGCTGTTAACACAGTGCATAATTAAGCCCTGGAACTCATTGCCAAGGAAAATCTTTGAGTGGATCTTAATAACATTTAAAAAGAGACAGACATGCCTATTATTAATAAAACTAGGCATAGATCTGTTCTGTGAGAGGTATAAAAAAGCACAGCTGCTTAAGAAATAGTCTTACATGTGCAAGTCAGACACCGTCTGCCTAGCAAGGAAGCGTTTTTTTTTCCTTTCATGCTCACTATTATGTTCTGATCTGCCCCTGTCTTTGAAGTGCTGGCGCCTGTGACCGGGGGAGATGCTGGGATGTCCGCGGGCAGGTCCGGCAGCTCTGACCGGGAGATTAGGGAGCTGTCGGATAAGCAGCGGGTCAGCTAAGGCACTTCTGAGAGCGCTCGTGCTGTTTAAGGTCACCGCTACCACTGAGCAGAGTGGGGAAAAAAAGGTGTCGAGTCTTCCAGCAACGCGGGGTGCTCTTTAGCGGTTTGCCTGTAAACAGCCGAGTGGGGGGCGCGTGGATCCCTGCGTGTCTGAGCTGCAGTTGTTCCGCTTTTGAGCTTTTTAAGCTGGAGGAGCGAGCAGGCCAATAAATCTGGCTGCCAGCAACCTCAGAGTGCTCTGGGTTTCCCAAGCCCCGCTCTGTGCTAGGGTTAACCCAAGCAAAATCTGTGGGGAGGGAAAACGGGATGAACGCTGCCTAACCAAATGGGTGTCCTGTATCTGCGCTTTGTGCCCAGGCAGAGCTTTCCTCCTTGATTCCTTTCCTTCTTAATCAGCTTTATGACACTGTAAATCTATGAGGTGATGTGCAGTGACCTGTCAATGGTTTCTGTCGTGCCAGTTCATGATCTGGTGGGCATTAATGTTTCATGCTTGATGAGGCTGTGAGTCCCATCCTGCGCTGTGTATGGAGAGGAGCGTTGTTTCACAGGCAGGCAGACACATGGTGTGGTGATGCTGCGGGCAGACCCTGGCCACGCTGCCTGCATCTCTGCCTGCAGGCACCTGCTGGACCTAGAGCCACCGCAGCACCTTCTCAGGTGGTGGTGTTGGTTTGTGGGGCAGCCCTGGCACATGGTGGACGCAACACGTGCTTCTTGCCCCTGATCTCATGCTTTCCTTGGTCTGGCCCACACCAGCCTCTCCTCACTCCATCAGTGGAAGGAAGGTTTATGAGGGAGGGGCAGCACTGGCATGATGAGCACAGCACGATGCGCATCATGGTACGGAGGTGAATGCCCAGCACCAGGTTCTCTCTGGTCCATGTCAGGTGGTTTGTGATGCTCAGACTGGCCCAGTACCAGCAAGCTCTGGTGCAGGAAACCCCGAGACACTTAATGTCAGGTAACAGTCCCAGGGAATGTGCTGTAGGTGCCCCTGACTGAGCAGGGGGTTGGACCAGAAGCCCCTTCCCACCTCAACCTTACTGTGTTAATGTGTCTGTGAAGGATGTTCCCCTTATCCTGGGCACGCACCCCTGCCCAGGTATTAATTCACCCCTGAATCAGGTATTAGAAGTAATATCCCAGTGATGCTGCCACTGGTGCATAGGCTCTTGAGAGCCGGGCTCCGTGTGTCTGCTTCTCGCGCTCTTGCTGTGACATGGGATAGGGCATGAGGAACGCTGGAGCTACAGCCCCTTCCCAATTTGTGGGATGCAATCTGGAGCACTGAAGTCTCAGCTTTCCATCTGCTGCTTTCCCTCCATGTCCTGGGAGTTGCCTGCTCAGTTTCCCCTCTCTGTCATCCCTCTGGGCTTGGCTGTGCTGCTGCATCCCTCTGGTTGCTGCCATCATGGACGATGAAACCTTGAGAGAGCAATTCACCGCTACGTGCCTTGCTTGGGACGCAGTGAGCAGAGACCTGGGCAGTGCCTGGCCCTCCCTTCCCACCAGCGTGGCCTTTCGAGGGGATGTACGCATCTACCAGCTGGAGAAAAGAAAGTTTTCAAGTTAATGATCTCTTTTTAACCTTTTCCTTGAAGGTTGTGTTACTTCCAGTAATCTGTGCTCAAGATAGGGGTGGTGGTGGAGGATTCCCACAGACCCCCTGACTCTCCCAGTTCCCTGGGCTCTTTGGGAGCCAGCCCTCTGCCAGGAACACCTGGGGAAGCCTGCTTCGTGCTTGCTGCTTCTCCTCTTCCTCCCTGGCTGTGGCAGTCGTGGGAACGGCAGGAGCCCGGCAAACCCTTACTCGCTGCAGCTCTTCACACTTTGTCGTGAGCTTCAGTCTGGGAAAGTATGTAAGAACATCTTTAAAGTTAATTATGTGTTTCAGCACCCTCCTTAAGTAGGCATGTTTTGTTTTTTTTTAATTGAGACCCTAAGCCGGAGGTGAGAAGAGACAGGATAAGAACCTCACTAACTTCACCCTGCAGGTTTGAAGTTGATTTTATGCCGAAACATCATTAATTTCTGTGATATCAGAAATTAAGCCTTTGCTGTCTGTGCTCGGTGCTGAGATATGTAGGTCTCGCTGCATAGCTTTATTAGCTCAATTTACCTTTCTCTTCCGAGGCAGTTTTATCGCTAATTGACCAGAATTCAAACCAGCCTTCTCTCCTGGTAATGTGGGTTCATTGCTTATAATTGACCTGCTTTTCTGGCAGTGAAGAGAGCTCTACCGGCCAGCATATACTGTGTGACTGTAGCCTGTAATTACTTAGATTTATGCCCTTGAAGGAAAGTTTTAGGAGCTTTCTCTGCTGAATTGGAACTATAAAATAATATATATAAAAGAAAAAATTCCAAGCTAGTCTTTTAAACATTTAAGTAGAGTCAGGGACATAAGCTTAGCACTTCAGAGCTGGTGGCAGAATACAGCTTTCTGGAGGGGGTTGTGGTTTCAGATCTCCTGGATGGGTGACCAAAGAAGTAATTTTTATGTTACTGTCTCAGAGCTGTTAGTTGTAATGGCTGGCACAGAGATAGCAAAACAATTTTGCCATTCTAAAAGCAACAGAAACCCCGATGTTTAGGTGCTGCAGTTGACCACGGTCCTGTGCCGCTCTGCAGCCTCAGCTGCACCAGTTCTGGTTGCTGGTACCGACCCACTCACACACCATCATCTCCACACACCCCCTCTCTGGCAGCTGGCCAGGACGCCCCAGTCCCTCTGGTAGCAAATTTTTCCTGTAGTGAAACATTTGCACCCTGCAGGATCCCAGGTCCTTCACGTACTTGCCAACTGGTCCAGCTTGGTGTTTGCTGGTGATGACACACTGACCCCCCGTCCCAGGCCAGCTGCCGCACTCAGACCCCATACACACAGGCACGCAGAACAGTCTCACATCCAGGAAAATCCTTAGAAATGGAGTTTAATAGAAGATAGGACAGACCGTGCTCATCAGCTCATCATGCGTAGGGCATGGCTGGACTGTACTGACCAGCAGTACAGGGGTGGCCCTTTTTATCCCCTTATCCCTCTGCTTTACCACGTATGTTCCTCCCAAAACTATCTCGATCCCTCCCTTCCCCAACTGTGGTTCCTTCCTTAAACATCCTATTGTAAGTCTTGTGCAATCCCCAAATGCCCTTCCCCGGCATCCTATGTGTCCCACACCCCATCGGTCCCAAAGGAGCTCCAGTTGACTCATCTCAATGGGTTTCACAACTGTACCCTGGGACTGGTAACTCTCCTGGGACAGCCATGGGAGGCAGGGTGTCCCTTCCTCCCAGCCCATAATTTGGGTCTCCACCTGCCATTGTGCTCTGTGCTCCTCTGTGCTTGTGGAGATGGGCCAGGGATGGGCTAGTGGCTCCTGGGATGGGCCTGGGGTAGCTGGGCAGGGTGTTGTTTGGTTCCTCTGCCTGCCATGGACTCTGTGTTCTCCTTCGTCAGCGTGCAGGTAAGATTTTTATTGCAGAACCGAACAGAGCCCATGGAAGTGGCTGCGATGGTCACAGCCTTGTTCTGGCACAGCCTTACACGGCAGTCTCCACCAAGAGGTGGTCTCCCACCTTCCCTCCTGGGAGGTGAGGGGAGCAGGAGCAGGTGTCTAAGGGGAACGGCAAACCTCTAGTCCAAGATAACGAGATAAAACACCTTAAGATAAAACTTATCCTGGGAAGGAGGCGACTGTCCATCAGCAGTTCTCACACAGCACTTCTCACGCCTGTATCAGAGAGCAGCTTCTGTGCTTCCTGCTGCGTTTGGGGGCTGCCCCTGCCTAGCGGACGGGGTCTGAGCTGTGGGATGCCTTCCCTTTGGATCAAGACATAGATCAGATATGAGCAAAGTGTCCAGCTCCAAAGCTGGGGCATTTCTGAGCATGTGTGGGTGCCTGAATGCCAGCACGCAGGGATATTTTAGGGGCTGCATGGCCTCTGGTCAAGTTTAGGCATCTGCAAGACTAAGCAGCTTGGAGCATGGCACGTCTGGATTGCATTCCTGAATGTGCGCAGCGCAGCAGATGCCAAAGCCAGTCAAAGATGCCAAAGCAGATGCAAAAACATCTGGACATCACCTAAAGCTCAAAGATTTTCTCCATCTTCTGCTGCTATCCAGCACAGAGTGCTGGCTGATGTCCAGCAGAAGTCCTTTTCTGTTCTCCTGCCTTGGAGGTAAGCAATAACATAACTTCTGCCATAGAGCCATGAGGGAGAGAAGAAAATTGAGAGAGTGGGAAACACACCTCGCTGTTTAAATTAACCTCTCTGGGGTTCTTTTTAGAAGATAGGAAAAATGACAACCTGATTTACAACAGCCCTTTTCTGCCTTGAAATTGACTGTGGGCCTGTCCTGTCTCTCCTCATCTAGAAATAAATCATCAAGCGCTTCAGAAATGTGCTCATAGAAATGTACCCTTTTATTTGCCCACCATATGCACTTGACAGCTCAGACGCTTTTTCAGGCAGCGCTGCCTCTCCACGTTTCTTCTCCAGACCCCCTGAGTTCGAAGCATTGATTTTACATTTAGGCTTTGTGAGTTTTTCCTTGGTTGGGGTCTCTAAGGGGCTGCAGACGAGGGCTGCAGCAGTTTTTCATGTTGTGTAATGCTGTTTTGGCGAGTTATAATGGGAATCTTAATAAGGATGAGCAGACGAGTTTTAAAAGCTTCATCCTCCAAAACGAGCAGGGTGTGCACAGATACACAAGCCCAAAGTTCACAAAAGCTGGTGTAATAGCAAGTTGGTGAAGCATCACCTAGTTGCTGTGTGGGCCCAGACCGGCTCTGGTTTTGCCTAGGGCACGAGAGCTGACTCAGAAAGTGCTTTTCTCTCTTTCCACTTCACAGAAAATAAAATCTAAACTAAACCAAACCATTAAGGTCTGTCCTTCTTACCTCACGTGACAGAAGAAGCAATCTAGAGGCAAAGAGAGAGAACTACCAAGTATTTAATTCCTCTTTCTCTGCTCAATAAAATAACCAAAGATAATCTGCTGGCTAGTTTTATGACACAGTGGTACACTAGAGGATGAACTTAAAGTAGCTGTAAACCAGAAATTCTTTTAAAAGTAATCACAGTTTTGAAAGATTGCGGTTTTGTACAGAGAATGTAGGACCAGACACTGTGCTGCGGGGGTGAGGGTCGGTGCAGCTTCCCTGTCCCCAGGCTTGGACACTCAGTGTGCTCTTAGGCACAGAGGGGAAATGTGGCTGCGCTCTTCTGAGTGCTGGAAAGAAGGAAAATTGAAACAGAAACTTTGGGAGGGAATATCCTGCCGGTTCTGGATCTCCCGGATCTGGAAAGAAATCAATGACGGAGGCTCCTGGGAAGTCCCATGCACAGTCAGGCTTAGCTGGTCCTGCCTGTGGGACAGCCGTGCTCTTGCTGGTTGTTTTGATACGTGGAGAACCCTAGTCAATTTTTTCCTCCAATTGATAACTAATTGTTCACGTAAGAGAGATCCAGCTCCCTATGTGGAGAGGGTTATGATCCACCTCAAACCTGCCAGGTTATTAGGATGCTCACTTGGATGGAGAAAATAAGGTCTCATCTGAGCTTCCCTCATTGTCACTGAACACTTCAAAGAGCAAATTAATTCAAGCCAAGTGACAGTCTTCCTCCTGATTTCACTTTTCAAATTCCAAAATGTGAAAGATCTTCATTGCACTCCAAGGCAGAGCAGGCAGATTGCTGAAATAAGACATCCATGCATGCACACACAGAGAGAAAACCTGTCTGCCAGCATCCCTGCTAGAGACACAAATCTGGGTGAACTTCCCCATCTTCCTCCCGCAGAATCTGCTCGGAGCGGGAGGCTGAGGTGGCCCAGCAGCGCCTGTGTTTCACTGGTTCCTTTGCCCTGGGGGTGGTGGCTTGCAGGACTGGTGTGTACTGCTTGGTTAGGAGTCCAGGTGATCCCATGCTGCGGGATTTCAATTTTCTGGAGTTTCAATGCTGTTCTCTGAACTCCCAGATATCTGCGTTCTCATTTCCTAGACCATTGCCATATTGTCTTTTTCAGGAATAAATCCCTAAATCATCTCTATGGCCAGTTCACACTCTTTCAGTTGGTTGTGTGTCTCTGAATGCAGGAGAGAGAATATAGGACAGAAGAAAAAAAAAAAAATGGAAAAAATATCTTCTTGTGTAAAGTAAGTTTATCAGGGGTGGTCCTGGTGATGCGAAAACTCCCCTAGTCCTTACCAAGATGTGTTCTGTTAAGACAGCTGGGATCTTGCCTGTAAAATTTACTTTCAAGTTGTCAAAACTAAGTTTGGAAGAACCTTAGCCAGCTCTTCTCTACATCAGCAATGCCTTGCCCGGTCCCCGGTGCCGCGCTGGGAGGAGCTGCCACCAGCAGATGGGTCAGATCCACCCCCGAGTGCCAGGGCAGCCTGCGCACTACCCCAGGGGTTACTGCAAGCTGAGCTTCACTTGAAAATATTCCAGCCCCAATGATGTGGCCACAGCCACAGCCACGGTCTGGGTCGCTTGGCCGTGTGGGGACATTATCAGCTACTTACTGGCTCCACGTGGACTTCCAAGCGGCCCAAGCGCTTTGCAGCTGTTTTCCCGTTTGTGCAAACTGTTGGCAGTTCTGGGTCTTCATCATGATACTGATGAAGTTTGATCAACCAGTGGAGAAGACCTGTCCTTCTCCTGAGTGCAGTTCGATGGTACACCGAGCATCCTACCTGCTGGCCACGCTGGAGGAGGGATGCAGGAGTGGATAGACCTCAGTCTGACCAAGAACGCCAGCTCAGCTTCTGGACACACAAGCCCTGCAGCGGTGACTTTGTGATTTCCTGCAGTGCATTGGCTCAGAGTGTTAGGGGTTTTTTGCTACCTTCATTTCACATATCTTTATTTGATTTTATTTTTATATGTGACCTGAAGTCTTAATTTTCTACATTTATCAGTTCTAAGTTACTACATTTTACTTGGAAGGGTCTTTTTGATGAATTTACTTGTCTAAGATTATTTTTTTTTTATGGCATTCGTTAGTGAATGATACACAACTGAATGTATGAATAATACATAATAACCACAGTGAGGGTAGTCAGGTGACAGTTCTAGTGGTTTGATGAAGTGTCAAATAATGCACACTCATGCACCCACATACATCCTTTTAAGAGCATGCTACCAGAGTTTCTGGGCAGTGCAAGCAGCAGGGTTGGGGCTCCTCTCATCTCTCTCCAGCTGAGAAGTTATCCACTCTCCCTTTACAGTCAGTAGGGAGAAAAAAATGTTCCAGGGTGTGATTCACCTACCACTTTAGATGTGTATCTTGCAATGAAGTGAATCAATTCTAGGACTTCCTCCATAAAAGGAGGTGTGGAGGTATTTACTTTGTAGAAATCTGAAGTTGGGTGAGAGAAATTCCAGCTAGGAAGTACGCTGCAGAAGACAGACATTAATATATTTTTATTAGCAATTGCTTAGGAGACTGTGGAGCCAAGAATAGCAGATTGGGAAAAGGTGTGCAGAGTTACAACCCCCAGTCCCCCTTTTCTCTGTACTTTAAAGGCTTCCTTTGTGCTAGGAAGCAGCACACAAAGATGCCAGACAAAGAGGAAAGGCTGCTGGGAGCCCTGAAGTCCCCAGTGCTCCAACTACCCAGTAGCCACAAAGTTTTTAACAAGCAGTGGCAAGTGAGCAAGGAGAACTGCTGCACACTCTGCTGCCCCTGCCCATTCGTTTCAGCCAGCAGTGAATGCGCAGCCACGGTACATAGGAGATTTGTTAATTCTTGTCTCACAGCAGCCCTGCTTCAGGGATGTTAAGTAGCCAGTGTAACGTAGGTGAGCACATTGAGTAGGTGCAATGGTCTTTCATAACTTTGCTTCATTATATTTTGCCTAGCATAGCCTACATGTAAGATTTTACTGAATTTTAACTTTGCACAAAGTATTTCAGAGCCAGTGTTACTGTGCTGTGAAGTCGCTTAGGACAAAGACAAGCTTGCTGCAGAAACTAGTTTTGCACCAGTTCTAACATTATTATTCAGCGGACGCATATTTCTACACTTTAAGAACAAATGCTGTAAATTTGGAGAAGCTGTGCTGTGTGCGTTTTCTTACACATCAAAGAACCGAAATCCCTGCTTTACAAATGCAAAAAACCTCAACTGACTCTTAACTATAACGTTATGGTTGTTGCTTGAATGATGCTTTTTTTTTTCCCTTTTTCGGTGTTGTTAGGCTGCTGCCTGCTCTCCCTAGAGCTTCCATCAAAAGATGCTGCCTGTTAGTGGCCAAATGCACGCCCCCAGGTCCTGTTGAGTTTAGCCACAGATGCAAAACTTATGATGTTTTATTATTGAAGTTTGTTAAGAGGACACAGTCCGCTAATAAAACTATTTTGGTTTTCTATTGCTAATTCTGACTTGAAAGACAGAATATGAGCTGACAAAATGCTGCAAGTTTCTTTAATGAGAAGCAGAAATGAGGTAATGCAATTAATGCAAAGAGCAGCAGAAGCTTCTGGTAGAGCTCTCACCATGGGAAATAATTCTTCCAAGAGAATTCACTGATGCGTTGTTACCTGCTTCACAGTATATGGGTATTTGTGGAGTTTCAGTCCAAACACACACTGCTGATGCTACTGCCCTAAAAGTTTTAAGAGCTTCTAATTGCTGCTCAATATACAGGAATTGGAAAGCTGTAGCAAAGGTTGTCTTTATCCTTAGGTCCTAGCAGAGGAGGCAGCTTTAAGGAATGCATGCCTGTTCCCTAAGCACTTTCTCTAGAAGAAAATAAGAGCTGTCATTGTCTGGCCCCATCCAGGCCTCGTACTCATCTGTCTCGTGATGTAGCCCCATTCAAAACTGCACTTCAGCATTAATCTAGTTTTTTCTCTAATGAGGATGTATTATTCAGTGTTTCTTGTGTCATTTGTTATTTTACTTCTTCCCGGGGAGTCCAAAGCCATGTGCAGCTTAAGCTGTCCTGTTTAAACAGCACTGAGAATCTGGGGCCAAATGCAACCTCAGAATTACTCCATCGGAATGAATGGGCAAATTGTTGGGAAACCTTTCCTGCTTGTCTTGTGCAGACCAACGGTACTGAAAGAGCACCCATCCCAAGGCCTGGGTGCCCAGGGGAAATTTTTAAAAATAGTAAAGCAACGTGTCAGTTTGGCTGAGGCAAATGAAAAAATCCTGCAAGTGAACTGAGTCCCTCAGCCCCACGGGCAGTGCCCTGGCTTCCCCCTCTGCCGGCGTGCCAGGGGCCGGGGCTGTGCCGGACCACCGGGGAGCGGGATGCTGCGGGAGCAGCGGGCGAGCCTGTGCCAGGGGTCCCAGATGGGACACGCTGCCTGCGGCTGCCGCCTCCCGCCCGGCCCCTCCTGCGGGATGGGATGGGTGCCTGCGGCGACTGCTGCGGCGGGATGCTGCCCTGGGAGCGTGGAAGAAGCAGCCGGCTCTTGCCCCGCGTGGGGTCTTTCCTCCGAAGCAAAGAGCTGCTCCATCCTGGCTGTGATTACAGCAGTGCGGAGGGTACGCAGCGCGCCGGCGATCCACGCAGCCGCACCAAGGCGCGCAAGCTGCAAGTGGAGGGTCCGCATCGAGGGTCGGTGGGTTGTGACTTAGAGCCTGGAGCTCATCCAAGCGCTCAAAGCCCGTTGCGCTCCCTGAGCCTGGCGTTCAGATACCGCGGCTCGCCCCGCAAAGCGTGCGCGTCCCGCGCGCTCCAGCATCCTGCGCGGCACCGGCTCCGCTTTGCTGGCTCGGGCAGCTGAGGGCCTCCCAGCGGGGTCCCTGGGCAGCATGGCCGCACCACCCTCTGCTGCTGGTGGTCGGTGGTTGGGTGTGACGGGGCAAAAAAGTTTTGGGTGTTACTCAACTCTCAGTTGCACTGGAGTAAACTGGGAGGGAAGGAATCAACACTGGTGGAAGGTCAAACCCCGTGTTTCCTTTTACGCACAGCCTTTCTCCAGGGTGTGTAGTATTTTTTTTTTCTTCTCTCTCTATTACCTCCTCCGCCCTTTAAGTATTTTATTTATAGTTTTGTTAGTTACTAATTTATTTTGCTTGGTTTCCTGTGTGGTGCTTGGAAGCCCCGTCTCACTGCCGGCACTGCATACAGCTTTCACTCCCTGCCTCCTGGAGCCCTCGGCGCTGTGGGCACCGTGTCCTGCCTGCTTGGGAATTCACGGCGAAGGCATCCTTTGCTGTGCCGTATTTATGGGTGTTTGCATGGGACAGCTGATAATTTCACAGTTATGAATGATAGTGGTTAATTGAAAAGTGTTGTCAGGGTCAAAACTATGGAGAAACAGGTTTTAGGCAGCATGACTGAGTTTTTATGGCAATTTCTATGGTACCTTTTGTCTAAAAGGCTGACAAATATGTGTGGACTATATACATATGGTGCTGCCAAAAAGGAGATAGGCTTGGCGACAGGCGGCTGATTTTACAAACAGGCATTTAGGATATCCGAGATGAGCAATTTCTAATGGGACGTAGGAGCTCTACTAGATAGAATTCAAAAGACTTTGTCCAGTTAGACACAGTGATGGCAATTTGTGACCATTTAATTTCTTAAAATGGAGCTTTGATTTCTGCGTGATTTTTGAGGGGAGATGACTTCTCTGTATACAGTGTAATTCAAAATATATGGTGAAAATTAGAAATGCTTATTTACTTTTTAGATTAACGCTCTTTATGTATAGACACCCATTCTTCTAGATGTGGACCTACTCTGTAATACCTTATTTCATGTGTGTTGATGTGGTTATTGGGGTGTTTAGCGTATATTGGTCTATGTCAGTGGTTTACAACCTTTTTTTTAATTTGTAAATCTTACATTTTTACAGTGGGGTGCAGTCATTTGCATGGCAAATTTAAGCTTCCAGGCACTGGATTTGCTTTTTTTAGTTAGAGATCACAAAACCCTTAGAAGCTGCCTCTGGATCCCCAGGGCTTCCCAGGCACGCTGGAAATGACTGGCCTAAAGTTCATAAGAAAGTCGTACAGGAAAACAGAAGGGAAGGGAAAAAACGCGCTGGAAGGTAGCCGTGTCCCTTCCCCCCGTGCAAACAGGGCCAGTGACAGTGACAGTTCAGGCTGCCAGCTCTGAAGATGCTGCCTCCTGTCCCCTGGTACTTTGCAAACTGGGTTGGGCAAAGCCGCTCAGGTGCTTGTGCAAAAAAAAAAAAAAAAGAATAGGGTAAGGTGATGCTTGAAGACCCATGTGTAGTTTGTTCCAGCAGTGCAATAAGCATTGCTTAAGGCCCTTTGATCCCTATAGCTGCTCACATGGCTGAAGGGAGAGGTCGCAGGTGTCCACGGACCCTCTCGCTGGGAGATGCGGAGCAGAACTGGGAGGCAGGCGGGGGGCTGGCAGGCTGGGTACCCGCAGCTCCTGGGAGTGGCGGTAGAAGGAAGAGACACGAGGCAGAGGGAGAAGGCAGAGCCCAGGGCAGGGGTCTGTGCCCCCAGCAGGAGCTGGGGGCAGGGGGGGCGGCTGGAGGCAGGAAGCTCGGCAGCCTGGTGATTTTGCTCCTTAATTCCTGCCATGCCAAAATGCAGCAACCCCTCTCCCCGAGCGCTTTTCACCGTAGTGGAATACGTGTGCTCACTCGTATTACTCATAGTTGGCTGCGAGTTCTATTCGCAACATATTGTTTGACAAATGTCAATTCTGAAGAAAAATAATTTAAATTATTTCTTCGAGACAAAGTTTCAGATTTAACATTGAGCAGATGCTCTGTCTAAAATTAGCATAATGATTCCTCATGCCTGCTACTTACCAGGACATGTGTCTTTAATGTAAGTGTTGGAATAATAATGAAACTTTGCAGTGATTTTCTTGATAATTGAAGACTCTCTGGCAAGCTTTTAAAATGTTTAATGAGCACAGGGACCTTCAGAGTTAAGGAACACTGTTATTCCCATTTTACAGATGTGGAAAGTGAGATGCAGAGCTCCTGCGATGCCTGAGGTCCAGGACCCAGGTGAGCTGGGGAGAGCAGAGCCACAGAGGCTGGGGGGTGGGGGGCGAGGTGGACCAAGGCCCCCAGGCACTGCCCTTGAGTGGGCACTGAGCTCCTGATTGCTGAGGCGATGGCTGAAAAGGGACCTGGGCTTCTGGGGCCAGCCTTTTCAAAATAAACACACCTCTGGAAAGGTGCCTGGTGGGATTTCCAAAAGCAGGGGAAGCTCAGTGCTTGTCGGTGGTGCTGACTGAGCCTAAAACTTCTGAAGAGCTCATTTCACTTCTAGGGATTTACAGTTCCGTTGAAAAAGGTTGTTATATATAGATCTGAAATACGTTTGATTCACAGGTTTCTGCTGCTCCAGCTTTCCCAAGGGGAAGGATGACATGAAAACCATATTCCCTGTCCCCTCCTCAGCCAGGAGCGTGTTTGCTCATACTTGGGCATAGGGGCTTTAAAATAAGCCCCCAAAGCAGCATTTGTACGTCCCTAGACACTTTCCCCAGATGGGAAGACTTTGACACAGAAAGGTGAAATGACTTGTTGGTGGTTGCACAGCAGATCAGTGGGAGAACTGGCAGGAAAATCCCGATTCCTGTGCTGTAGCAGAGGGGTTCTTCAGGGGGAGCCTCCTTTCCCGCTGGGTTGCTCTAAAGCAGCTCTAGCAGTCGCGTTGGGGAAAAGCCGCTGCTCCTGGGTCCTGACTGTGCTTGCGGCCCCTGTTAATGCACTCTGGCAGCAGGGAAGGGAGGGATGAGTTAGGGACCAGCTGGCAGCACCGAGCACCGGAGCACGCTCCGAGGGGGAGCAGGGAGCTGGGAGCTCCGGCACAGCAACAAGGATGGTAGAAAAACTAATAGAGCTAAAAAAACCCCCAAACAACGAACCCCAAAACAAAAAACAAAAAAAACCCAACCCAAAAAACCCAGGTGGGAGCAGTTTCTAAGAGGCCTTTTCAGGCAGCGGGAAATTTTTGCACACCCTGGGCCATGCTGAGGTGAACAGGGGTGGGGGAAGGACAGGCAGCCAGCGTACCCACGGGGAGGGAAAGAGCCTGACCTTTAAATGAGGATGGTTTAACCATCCTAGGCCTGAGGAAGGTCCCTTTCCTGACTAAATGCTCCTTTCTAACAAAGGATTTCCACAAAACTGCCAACCATGGCCTGAACTTAACCCCGTGTGTTCCTGACCCTGCGGTGGGAAGAGGTGTCCCAGGGGAACCTGGTCCTTAATTTTCCCATTTAAGAAAAACCACACTCTTCCACCTAAGAAAAGCCACCACCACCGGGCGAACACCTTTTGTGCGATTGCCCTGAATGGCCACCTTTGTACTGCTCAGGGGACAAATACCTCAACCTTTTTGGGTGTTTGGAGCACAGGCATCAACCTCCAAAACTGGGAAGAGGGTGTTTGGGTGTTTGGTGTGATGGGCAGAGTCAAGGATGCTGGTTGAAAACAACAACAAAAAAATATCTATAGCATTTTTATTTTTTTTTCTCTAATGAAAATCTTTAATCTGCACATGTCTGGAACTGTGCAGTGCACTTTAAAAGCAGCATTAGCACCTTGCTGTTATTTACATGAATTCCTTGGTCTGTGTCTTCCAAAGTGGAGAGAGTTTATCATAGCAAAGGTGCTGAAGCCTCTCCCAGGCATGCTGGGTGCCCTCACCATTTCAGACCGGAAGGTGATATTTTCGTAAGTGCTTCTCACAGCCAGTTAGTTTATCCCCATGTGCAAAAAAAGGAAGGGAGGTCGTAGATGTGTCAGGAGGAGATGAATCTGTCTGTCTGGCCTAGTCAAATCATAACCATCATGAGGCTGCTGCTAGGATCTGAGGCGCTTGCACAGTAACTGAGATGTAACTGATGGGGGGGGCGGGGGGCG
>JAVJGJ010000037.1:119192604-119209051 GCA_035590215.1 Microhierax caerulescens | reverse complement strand
GGGGGGCTGCGGTGCGCGCGGGGGTTGTGCGGGCCCGCCCCGCCCGCAGCCCCACTGCCCGCCCGGGTCCCGCAGGCGGGGGGGAGGGCGGCCCCGCTGGGTGCACAGGGGACCCTGGCCCTGGTGGTCCCCTTTTGGCTGTTTGATCCCTTTAAAGTGTTTCTCGCTACTGCTTAGCACCTGCACATCAGCGTAAAATGAGGCAGCTTAACAAATGCATTAAGTCTGAGTAAATGAGTGCTAACGATTTAAGCTTCTTAATCCTGCTCGATGGAAATTAATAACGCCTTTGATGCACCCAGAGGTGTGATCAGAAATGCAAACACGCGCCGAGCTGCTCTATGCAAATGTGTGGATTGTTATTCCGGGAAAAAGGCACTGTGCATTATTTTAGTTTTTTTTCCTACTCGTTCCTCAGCTAATTGGCTGACCATCACGAAAGTGCCTGGCACTTTTACCCAGTCCCACTCTGGCGAGTGGAAACGGCTGGGGCAGCTGACATGGTGATTTATGGTGTGAGCAATACAATCCAAACCCTGCTCTGCTGCTGGAGAATAACCTGTAGCTTACAGGCTTTTCATTTCCCTGGTGTTGAAAGATTATTAGTGTCGGTGCGCTGAGCAGGTTTTACCCAGTGCTGCCGGGATGTCCTGAGAGCCCCTGCCTTGTAACTCCCACCTCTCTTACTTCAGCAACCCCAGAGGCAGCTGCTTGTGCCTGTTGGGGACTGTCAAGTTTTTCTCACAATCTCAGTGCTTCGGGGGCTTTTCATTCTGATTCTTGTAGGAGAACGTTCACAATGCCTCACAATGCCGTCCGAGTGCACTTCCCTGAGAACAGGTGGGATTCGTGTGGGGTGGGATGTGATGCTGGCATGGCTTACATGTGTCGAGAGGCTCCACAGCCCATTGCAGTGAGCCTCGTCATCCCCTTCCTGCCTTCCCCTTAGCAGGCCGGTCTGAATGAAGGGGTCCTGGCAATACGATTTCTTTCATCCCCAGAGAAGTATCATTCAGTGGAGGATGCAGAGATACTGATGAGATGGTGGGAGTTAGTATGTGCTGTCCAGACTTGCTTCTGAGAAGGCAAGCTTTCTGCCTCCAAGGCTTGCCGTCAGGCTTCTTGGACCGGTGAAGGGTTTGCTGCAGTCATTTTTAAGGAAAGGAAAAAAAAAATCTATAGAAGATCTGTGTAAACTGTGCATTAAAGAAAAAACTTCCAGGTTGATTAATTAATGAATGCGTTACCACACAACTGCTTGCAGCAGGTCTGGGCTTTGTGTCCTCTGGGACACGCTCAGCACACGCAGAAGTGCAGTGCAGCCCCTGAGAAACACCTTCCAGGAGCCCTCGGCTCTCCTGGGGAGGCTCTTGCAGCCTAAGGCAAGGGGATTTACTCACTGTGCCCGACTATTTTCATCCTAATCCACAACGGGCCCTTTTTTTGGTGTCGGATTTCGCGGTGTCAGACATAATCCATTTCAGAAACATTTGTAGGTCCCGCTGCACTTTTAGTGTCCTAACGAGGGACCCTCTCAAGGTTTCTTTCCCCCCTGCCGTGATGAGTGCCTGCCCCAGGTGCACGAGAGGCAGAAAAAGGAGAGAGAGAGGACCACAGGCTCTGCTCGTTTGGTTTTCCTGACTGAGGGAAAGCATGTTCTCACAGCTGGGGTGAGGGGAGAGCAGACCGGGGGGGCGAGCAAACTCAGAAGTGTTTGGAGTTTGCTCTTGAAAAATATACGGCAGCTGTCAATAGAATAGCTCAGTGTTCAGCTTGCGTAGTTTGCAGCGTGTGTGAGCGTGATCGGATGTGGGGGACTACTGAGGGGATCCGGTGGGGTGAGTCCCTGGAGGAACGGTTTCGAAAATAATATTTATTCTGAAGTTAGCAACAAAAGCGCTGTTGAGAAACCTTTCCTGAGCTGCAGGGATAAGGCGTCACTGTCATGGGTGGTTTAGCAATAATTGGAGAGAGCAGGGGAGTGTATCCCGGCTGGGGAAATCACCGAGGCCATCCTGTTGATTGGGTGGCAGGTCATTAATGAGGGGCTCCTGGGAACTCCCTTGCTGTACGTCACTGGCGAAGTCCCATGGCCGTCGGGGAGCTCCTGCCTTAGGAAAGCTGCTTTCCTCCGGCTTCCTCTGGCTCGCCTGGTCGCAGAGGTTCCCGCCGACTCGGTGCTCGGAGGAGCTCTGCCGTCATAACTTCTGGCCACATCTGGCTGCACATGTTGAATGCAAAAAGTGTTTCAGCAGACTGGCCATTTCTGAAGTGCTTTAAAGCATTTGGTTTCTTGGCAAGGGGGTTCAAACTTGGGGGGGGGAGAGGGGGGGAAACCTCTGGAAAGGAAAACAATGTATTTTAAATGTACATTCAACACCATTGTCTGTGACTTTAGAAAGGCTGCTTGTTAGTAGATCTTTACGGCTCTGCTGGGATCTGCAGTCAGTAGGGCCAGTTGGGATGCAGGGAAAGATATATTCGGTTTTCCATTCTGCCCTTTACACTTGCTGAATTTTTCCCACCTTTCACTTGCTAATCCGGACCGGTTTCTCACTGGTGCTCCCTCTCCCGGGCTCTGCGGAGACCACCGTGCAAGAGGACGGTTGTGCCTGGTGCTCCCGCTGTGCCACACTCGAATTCAAGCAAACGGTCTCTCCCAGACCCGCTCTGCGCCGTCAGCTGCGATCTCGGTCTCTATAATCGGTGCAGTAATCAGAATGGAGATTTTTATCCTGCCCGGCTCTAATTACATGCCTGCATAAGGTGAACCTTTTAATGAGCATCAAAAGATGCATTGTGTGGCGGGGGGGGGCTGTGTTAAAGGGACTAGGGGATTATTCAGTCATTCAAAAAACATTTGGTGAAAGTGAATGTGCAATAAATCTTTCTTATCCTCTCCGTTGCCTCATTTTCTTTGCAAAGCCCTGAGCTGAGCCCAGCCCCTCCTCCCTAGCAAGTCCAGGCTGCGACTGGCTCATGTCGCACTGGTTTTTGCTTTCTGCTAGCTTTTCGGAGCTGTCTGAGAAGGCACACGTGTGGCAGGGTGAGGCGAGGCCATCAGCTGCGTGGAGCTGAAGGTGGGGAGTAGAGATGTCCCTGAGCATTTACTGCGTGGGAATCTTCTGAGAAGCCCTAAGAAGCAGTACCCAACCCATTTAAATACACCTAGATGGTATTTTTGTAACTGGTTTTTGTTTGTTTTTTGTTTTTTTTTTTTTTGCCAGTTGCATGGAAATCTTGGTTTGAGGGCCCTTTCTTCTGGGAACTGCTCAGCAACATTTAAGCAGGGATAACTAAGAAAGAAAACATGAGTGAGATCAAGTTTTCCTACCTTCCCAAAAGGGACTTGCTGTAAGCAGGGACTGCTTGTCCCTCGTTGCCTTGAAGCCTGTGTGCCGTCTCACAGAGGCACAGAAGCGCTTGCAGGGCATCGCTGCAGGAGCAAGCAGGGGGGGCAGCCACTGGGACAAACTCAGAGCATCCTTGGCATTGTGGGAAACCTTGTTATATGTTGATGAAATACAAATCTTTATTGTGCAAATGAGGTTTTTGGTTTCAGCAGCTCCTCAGCCTCCAGATCCCAAGTTGTCTTTTCCATGCCACTTATCCAGACCTTCCCTTGTTCCTTCCTCTGGCTTTGGAGGGTCACTTGCTCATTAAACCATTCATTATTCAGGCTTTGCAGCCCTGGGAGGCTGTGGGCTTTCAGTTATTTCACTCTGCTTCTCTGTTGGACCTATAGATTTTAGGCAGGAAGGCAAGATGTGTCAAGGTTTGGCTAGATTCAGCTGAATTCAGACATAGGATTTGGGTTTCTCCGCTAATGTTGCTCTTGGGTGCATCAGGACCCGGAGGGGGTTGCTGAGCCCTCGTTTGGTGGTGCAGTTTCGAGGGAAAATCTCAGGAGAATCCAATAAAACTGAGCCTGGCCCTTTTCCCGGCAAACCTGGTTTTAACTGTAGTAACTCCCTGCAGTCTTCACTGCCACGCTCCTCCATCTGGCTCGAAGTCCAACTTCTGCATTGCTGAGGCGCTCCCCCCTGAAGGGCGGCTCACCGCTCTGCAGAGCTCCAAAGGCACAAAACAGACAGAGTAATGCTGTAACCGCCTGCTGTCACGTTTCATACCAATTACTAGTAGATTTAAGTCTCAGGTATACAAGGCCTTCTTCTTCCTCGGGTGCATGAGTATTCTCTCGGTAGCCCCGTCTGCTGCCAGCGTCACGATGAACCATGAGCCAGTGGTGACAAAGGGACCCAAGGGATGCTGGGCTGTGCGCTGGCTGCATTCCCGACGCAGGGCAGGGTACGGTCTTGGAGTAAAAGGCCAGCTAGGTAAGTGTGCGACTGGACACATGCTTCCCAGAAGTAACGTAAGAGGGTAGGTTGTGGGCTGAGTGCTTTAGAGGTCTGCATCGCTGCTGGGAGCGGTGGTGGCCGTCGCCAGCCATTTCACCCGATGAAGGTGAACGAGCGGTTGTCGCTTCGGCAGCGGGGTACGGGGTTCACAAAATGGGTTCTGAAAGGCGGATAGCTTCTAGGGGCTATCAGGGCCTGTGGAGGAACACCCTGGGCCCTGGACTTTTGGCTGGCTGCTCCTGCCCCAAGCTGCTGGGAGATGCCCAGGAGAAGGTGTTAGGCAGAAAGGCTCGCCTGCTGTTCGGGGCGAGGCAGCGAGCATCCCGAAGGATGCAGCGAGTGACCCGGGGCCGAAGCAGCGGGTTTGTCACCAACAGGAATGTGCCTCAGAGTTTTCCATGAGGCATCGCCGACTCTTTAAATAGCTGCCCACGGGTTTCCTGTGTTCCCTCCTGCCCTTTATTCGGTCTTTTTGGGTTTGTTCCCTTCTGGGGAGATTTACTAACAGAAGTTAAAGCTACAGGAAAAACTGAAGATGGGGCTGAGATGAGTTGAATAGAAATCAAAAAGTTTCATAAAGTTCACGTGTTTTGGAAGGCACTGGGATGGCACCTACTGCCTGTAAGACAAGAGCAGCTGCGAGTTTCTCACCGGTTGGTAATTTGCAGTTTTGGCACAGGGGTGTACATCTAATGAGCTCCCTTGGGGGCTCTACAGCCACACCGGGTTCCATCAGCTGCAAAGGAGCAAGCTCAGGGTGATTAGCTGGCTGGGCGTCAGGAAGGATGGGGAGGTCGTGCTGTTCCTTGAGGGGATGCGTCCCTTGGGAGGATGAGCATCGTGCCGTGGAGCGGCTCTCCTTGGGAGAGCTGTTTGCAGCTGTTAATCTTTGTACACGTGAAAACAACTAAGGGGCTTCTTTACTCAAATTTGAGGTCTCTTGGCATCCCAGCTGGAGTGCTGGTCTGAACTGGGAGGTTTCTGTTGTGGGGGATGTCAGGGCTGGTAAGGGCAGGATAAAGGGTTCTGTGTGTATTTGAACCCACCAAAAATCTATTGGATCTTTGCATATTTTAAAGGGGAAAATAAAGTTTAGGTTGTGTTTAAAAGAAAAATGCCTTCATTTTGAAGATGTGGAGTGCTTGACTTTGGAACAAGACAGAGCAATGAAAGGTCAGGCTAGAACCAAGTGCAAAAATAGAGTTGTAGATATCTACAGAAGAATGTGAAGCTTCTCTGAGTTGGAAGGGAAATCGAGCTGGGTGTTTAATTACCTCCCACAAACTTGCCTGTAGTGCTCAGGTATTTCCTTCGTGACTTTCTCAGGCTAAAATTAACAGAACCTGAAGAGAAGCCACTCTTCCCCACCGTTTCACCGCTCTGTTTATGTGAGAAAATTGGCCGGACACAACAGTGTGACCACTGTAGTCTGACCTAAGTGTGTGTTTCTTCTGGAATTAAGGAGCTCTGCTGGAAGGTATCCTGCAAGAATTCAGAAGTGTTTCTGGCCAATATCTTTCTGTGGAAAAGTGCCTGCCTCACTTCCCACTTCTGTAAAATGGGGTTAAAAATATTCTCCCTCCCTCCCAGCAGCATTGCCACCACACTCCCTCTGCAGCAGTTCGTAAAACACCACAGTATTTTTTCCACCAGTGTGGAAAATGCTAAATAAAAGTAAATTGATACTATTTTAAATAGTATTTTAAGTGCTCTATGCTACAGTGGATGACTACAAATAACTATTAAAACATCATGGTAAAGATTCACAGCTACGGTTCGTGAGCACCCCTGGTTGGGGAAGCTACTGCTTTTCAGCCCTGTTCGCCCAGCATCCAAAAAACTGCTGAAATGGGTAAAAGAGATCCAAGAATCACCCAAGATCTTCCTCACGCTGCACAAATAGACCTGCCAGCAGCACGGGCTGGATCTTCACATCTGATCACATCCTATGGTAATGACTCACTGTCTAATGAGTTTGCTGCCATGGTTGGTATCATTACTAGGGTAATCCTTTTTAATTCAAGGAGCGTTTATTAAAACCAAACCCTTGCTGCTTTTGCAAACCTGCTTTGAATGGCGCCATTTGCATTCAGAAACAGTAAAGCAAAGAAGGCTAAAACCATTACTGCCAAACTGAAGAATTTTTTCATAACCCTAAGGCAGCATTGTGTTGTTTTTCTGCTGACGAAAAAGCCTGCAGTGTTGGTTTTATTATGTATTATGCAGGTCTTAGGTCTTTAAAGAAGTTAAGGGAAAGTCCCAGATGAGGTATTGGTTGCCTTGCAGTCTCCATGGAATACAGTTGCTTTTTGATTCTGCCTGTAATTCTTCCATGCCGTAGACACGGTCTGCTGCCTTCGAGTTTTGATCTGTCATCCACCTGTGGGGATTTGCTGCAAAGTTAGAAAATACTTTGCGTTCATATTTGCATTTAATCAGAATTCAGAATTATTCAGAAGATAGGAGATGGTATGCCAAAATGTTAAACCAGCAGTTACATTTTTTTAAGTAAACAGGTGTAAAGGCAGAAATGAAGTGCATGAATATAACAGAAAACCTCGAATCCTGTTTCTTCTGAACTGGCGATAGATCCTCGCTGGCAGCGGGGGATGTGTCTAGACCATCTTGGGAGGCTTCTGGTGTGGATGCGTCAGTCATGCCAAGCACAAAACCTATCACACAGAATTCTAAGCTGGATATTGTTGTTTAGGGTTGTGGGTTTGTTTTTTTTTTTTTCTTTTTGAACCTGTTTTTGCCACCTTATATCAATTAGAGTGATACCTTCCTATGTAAACAGTAGGTTGCTCACGTACTTTAATAATTTTTAATGTGAATCAAGGGGGTAAACGTGGTCCTTCTTTACATGGGTGAGCGTGTTGAGTTCTTCCCAGGCGAAACAAGGCTCCTGGCTGTTGAGGACTCTGAAAGGACACAGGGATAGAAAGCCGAAAAGGAGAAGATGCTTGCGAGGGCTGTGGGGAGAGGGCAGGAGCTGGTGCCTGATTGGTGAAGCAAACAGTTTAGTTACAAAAAAAAAACCCCAAAAAAACAACAAAGTAGTTCATTTTGCTCTTTTCTCAAGAGCTGTGAGGCAGTGAAGAGTTTGAAGCAGGAGAGGGCACTTGCTGCAGAAAATGGCTTTGGGAAGGTGTTTGCTGAAAGCCGCCTCTCTTGGTACATACGTGAGGGGGGGCAGAGGCGCCAGCCCAGGCGGGGACGGGGGGCGCAGAGTGTCCCGCATGACGCGCAGGTGTCGGGCACATGGAGGCTGCAGCTCTGTGTGCCTTCGGCCTCGAGCACCCGAATGAGCCCGAGCGCCGAGGCGGGGCGGCTCAGAGGAGCCCTGACACTTTGTACTTCTCTTCCCTGCTTTTGCCGCGGGTCTGTCTCAGAACTGAAATTGCCTCCGGCAGGGCAGGACGCAGCGTCGGCAGGGGCCGCTTGGCCGTCTCGTCCCACCTTGGCAGGCAGAGTACTTTGGGTGGTGCACCAGGGAAGCTGCTTTTGGAATGTGGCCGGGGACTGTACCCCATTTGAGGGTACGCTGTTGCACGCCTGCGTGTGGCGTGTACCTGCCCGTGTGCCACCACCGAGACACCCACTTAAAAAGTGATATTTTGACTCAGTTTCCATCTCCATTTGCGTTTGCACTGGGGTGGCTCCTCGGTGCTGGGGCTGTCACCGTGAGGAGTCGTCCCCGGTGCCGGTGAGCCCGTTCGCGTTCGACGGGCATGTGCCCGTGTGAGAGTGAGTGCAGGGGATGTTTTCCATTTAACATTGTTATTTCTGGCACCGCTGCTTTTTCTGTAATCATTGTGGAAACTGTTATGCTTGGGGGTTCATCAAGGAAACACTGCAGGTTCTTCTAGGGAGCATATATTAAGCAAGCAGCCATGATACTGCTTTCATAAGGGCTCACTTTAACTGGGAACAGTGTTTTCAGGAGATTTTTACTGGCTGTGTTTCTAATGGATCTGGGAGACAGGTTAAATAGAGGAGAGCACCCAGGGTGCTGGGAAAGGTTTGGGTGTTGCGGCTCTGGTGCTGCGTTGTATGATGGTGCTTCAGAGGAGAGAATAAAAAAAAAAGTCAGTTTTTATTGTGAAGAGTAGAAAAGTTTGAGGATAGATGGGATGGTCTGGGCCCGGTCTTAGAGGAATATGAGAAGTTACAGATGAATGTCAGTTATGGTGACAGGGTTTATTAGATCCATCAATGCGTGCCCTACTCTGCCACGGCCGCAGATGGCTCTTAGACTGGTGTGCGTGGCCGAGGCTGGAGGTGAGGTGCCGACGTGCCCAGATGCGGGAGCATCTCCTGTGTCACAGGGGGAGGGCTGCGGGTGGGAGAGCCCCTGGCCCCGCCACCGTCACACTCTGGCGCTGCAGGTGCAGCAGCTTGTGCCACGCTTTTGGGGAGAAAAGCGTACAGTATGTAACTGCAGGGAGAGGATGGCGTGCGGCTTGCCGTGCCCTGCAGCCTGCGAACCCAAAGGTGCCATGGCCAGAGGCAGCAGTGAGAGCATCCACCAGCACTCACCGACAGCGCTGGGCACGCTTCTCCTGCTGTGGCGTGTGGGGCAGTAATGGAGTGACGGGCATGGGCTGTGCTTTACCAAGGTGCGTGATATTCCTCACAGAGGATGTGTATTTCTGCATGGATATGGTAGCAACGCTGTTCACAAATGGGCAAGATACTTCCAAAGAACTTTTAAAACTGATTTTGTAGATAGGCACAAAGCAGAGAGGTCCTAAGCACCTGCGTGAGGCTGTGAATACTGACATTTCGTGCAAATGTTGGCTATTAACCCTGACTAAACTACAGTCTGAGCTGTTACATTTCCCCAGTTCCTCCTTAGATGTAGAAATAAACATAGTGTTTCTCCTGAGTTTGTGCTTCACGTACTCGAGGGGTCATTATGGCTTGTCAAGGAGCTGATCTGACCCAGTCCAGAGGCTGGGTTCTGCTGCTGGCCGGAGCACACGGACTGGGCAAGCTGGATCACATCAGCTCCCCTTGCTGAGCAGCCTCACCCTGGAGGATGCAACAAGCTTTGCTACACACCAGCCGTGGGATAAACATCTTTCCTTCTGGCCATTTGTGTTCGTTGTCATTAGCCACTTATTTAGAATCAGAATATCGCCATCATACACTAGAAATTGCATGTTTTGGAAAAACTGGCCACGTGGTCCCAGCCTCAGGGAGCTGACCCTCACAAGCAAAACTCAGAGGGAGGTGGGGGGGGGTTATGGTGGCCAGGGGTGTGGTGGATTTGCTGTCTTTCCTGCGGGCCAGGGTGTTTTATTCGTGGTACTTAAAAGTGCTCTTTTCCTTGACATTTGCGGAGAGGCTGATACCGGAAAGAGGAAAGGAGGTTTTGTCTATGCTATACATATTTGATGTTTTGCATTTTAATAATTACCTTAATATGTTACTCAAACTTGCCTCTCACTTTATTTTGGGATCTCTGGAGGCTTCTGTTTGCTTAACACTCTTAAAGTCTCTACAGCGTTCAGCGAATGATTTATTACTGTTGATTTATATGGCACCCAGTACAAGCTTCATGGCAGTGGTGTGCAGAAATTATGATTCTTTCAGGACCACTTCACCCACCATTGAAAGAGACTCCTCTGATTAACAGGCGAGTGGAGAGCGAGATGGACAGATTCATATGATTTGATGACCTCGGCAATTAATTATTTATCGAGCTTTTAATTTTGCATCCATCATTCTAGCTGTCTCCCCTGACTTTCCAGAGTAGTTTCACAGGGAGGTAGAGGATCAACAGATGCCTTTAAAGTCGGGGGTCTGCAGCTTTGTTTAGAGCAGCTCAGCTGCGCCTGTGTTAACCCCTGAGACTCCGGGAAGGGAAGGAGCTAATACCTACTTTGCCCCTGGGGGTTTCAGGTCTTCAGAGACCCTTAGTTTTAATTCCAAAAAGCTGTGTTTTCCCCAGCACTGTGAGCTGTGGGACAGATGACTGTGTTAATCTGTCCTGGCCCTGGGGCCCGTGTGTGCTTAAGCCTCTTTTTCCTCCGGCTGCGGACAGAGAGGGGTTGCCTTGTTTTTCTTAGCATCTTGTATTACTTCCAGCTCGGCATGAAAACTCTGCTTTCCTTGGGTCTTGTGCTTCAGGGTTTCCAGATGATGCCTGCAGGTATCAGGAGGGCAGTTTTCCTGAATGCATGAGCAGCTGAGGATGTTTTGCCTTGGGTTTTTGGCTTTTTTTCCCCTCTCTTTTTTTAAGGATTAAGGGTGGCCTCAACTAGTAGAAGGGCACTGAGGTTTAGGATAATCTGGTGCTATCAAGCATCAGCTTTCATGACTCTGTTTGTTTCCTTCCTTGGCTGTGTTGTTTTGCTCACGGATTCAGGATCACTGTATCTGTGACCCAGAAGGAGGTATCTCATGAGATACTCTTGGGATTTTCTTCTTCCCTTACAGCCAAGGACACTTATGGGACCTCTGCACACCTGATCGTTTCCAGAACCTCTGGGATAGATGGGGGCTTGTGCGTAAGCCCCAGAGCTGCCAGGTCTCCTACACTTGTGCTTGTAGTTAGTGGCTTTTATAGAAGCCACCGGAAAGATGTGCAGGATGGGAGAAAAGGTGATGTGCTCCTGTCCAGCTCCCAGCTGAGACTGTGCAAGGTGTGGGCATGGTGGAGCGGCCAAGCAGACCCAGTCCCTCTGCTTCATCCGCTGAAGGCACTAGGTCCACTCGTCCCCCCAGCTCCCTGCTGCCTCCCACTGCTCTAATGGGGGCAAGAATGCTCGTTCATCGCTTTAGGGCAAAAAAAGCACAAAGAATTGAAGAGTCTCCGTTAGGTGGGCAGATCCTCCCACCAGGCTGGGATTATTTCCAAAAGGTCTGCGACGTGGGACATAAAACGGTGAAGAAGGAGCTTTTTGTAGTAAAAGCACTTTCCTCCCAAGCCAGACAAGCGAGCTGTTGAGTCCAGTTCTTCCACCCTCCGCTCCTAACGGGATGCTGCTTGATGCCCGTTGAGCCCAAGCAGCAAACTGGGGTCCATGGCCAGGCTCGTCCCACGGCTGACCGCAGGCTGGCTCGGGTCAGGCGTCAGTGCCGGGAACGGCACCGCGGGGCCCCCGTGCAGGGAAAAAACGTCAGATAACCAAACCTCTTACCACACACTTTCTTTTCCCCTTTCAGAGCTACAGTATTTTATTGATGAACTGGGCTCGTTTGCTCTGAAAGATCCACTTTTCGCTTCAGTCTGTTCCGTTTGGCGCTATGGGAAGAGCTGATGGGAATCGCCACAATAAAATTTTAATTAAATGCCAGGCAATAATTTGCAGTGAGTAAATTGCGGTACCTGCAGTGTGCTGTTGACATCTGTTCACAGACCCAGAGGGCCATTAGTGACTTTGAGAACCAGGAGAAAAACACAGGTCCACTTACCTTGTTTTTTATTCTTTCAGTCTAGGGCAGAGAGACTATTATGTTTAATATTTTATAGCAGTGCATTGTTGCCATCCTTCCTGTGAGTCATTTTTCCACAAGAAACCCATGCTCGCCGCGTTATTTAACCCCTTTAGAGGCTTTAAAGGTGGATTGTAAATCTTTTGCAGAAATGGTCTTTCATGTGCTGTGTTCGTGCCACTGCATTGCTGCATGCTGCCAGGAAGCAAAAGCTGCTTTAATGTTCAGCCATCTGCACGCTCGGGGAAGGCCGGCAGTGCACCAGAGGATGGCACAGACATCCCAAAATCACCTGGAGGCTCAGGCTCAGCTCTGAAGCTCTGACCCAGGCTGCATTCCTCTTGTGTGGTGCTGTTTCCCCTCCGGTGTCTGAGTCCACTGGAGTCCAAAATGTAGGTTATGATGGGAGTGGAAATCTGCACCCTGAAGAGGAGTGTTTCCAACCTGATCGCGCGAGGATGTTTGTCCAGCCTTGAGATGTTTCAAGTCATGGGATGAACCATGGTGGGATTTTCTGATGTTCATTCGGCTCTTCCCTTCCCCTGTTTTGCCCCATCCCATCAAGATGTGATGTATGTGCCTGTGCAGGTACCTCTGGACTCTGACTTTCACATGCTTGTAGTTTTGTCTCCCCTAAAACATCTCCAGTGGCTTTACCTAGTGGTACCTCGAGGTCTTTCCAGGTTTTAGTTGAAGAGAGTGAGTCGCTAATTGTTTTGGAGCATCCCTTGTGTTTTCTCTATGTTTCTGACGAAAGAACCTGGACCTGGGCACAATTGTATGTTGTTTTACTGATTTTTCGGCAGAGCTCTGGCTATGCAGCCTCATGGGTTTGAGGACAAAAATATACACGGGTTT
The DNA here is from genome assembly GCA_035590215.1 of Microhierax caerulescens. Taxonomy (NCBI): domain Eukaryota; kingdom Metazoa; phylum Chordata; class Aves; order Falconiformes; family Falconidae; genus Microhierax; species Microhierax caerulescens. The sequence continues at coordinate 119,196,389 of JAVJGJ010000037.1, read as the reverse complement.
CATTTAAATAACTGTAGTGGAAACTTTCTATGGAAAGAAGACACCCCAAAAAGCCCCTGAAAGAACAAAGTAGTTGCCTTACAGAATGACTTCCTTTTGCTGCATTGTTTTCCGTTTGCATCAGCCGTTTGTCTCCTTTGGGCTGTGCAGTTGTGGTTCTTCGGTGTGTCATCCAGCAAAAGTACAGCAGAACTTCTGTGCAAAGAAAAGAATTGCTACTTTTTTTTTTTTTTTCTTCTCTCATAAGGCAAAAAAAACCCCAACCCAGCTTCACTTTGTATAAATTGGGTCTGTGACATGAGTAGAATTTAAAAATTACAATTAGTCTTGGACAGTGTGCTCAAGGTTACATTTTTGTGTTGTCCTTCAGATGAGGAGGTTGAAGAAAGTGAGCGGTAGCCCAGGAACTGCTAATAGGTGAGACAGAAACGCTGTGCCACTTCAGCACGTGCCATGTGGAGCAGTGCTTCTGTTCACCGTGCTGCAGCTAGCTCGAGAGCCTGTCTCGTCGTAGTGTGGCTCTACCCGGCTGCTACCCCACCCCACCCCCCCACCCCCCCGAAGGTTGGGGTTTCTGCTCTGGACCTCGGTGGGGCTGCACAGACCCTTGCAGGGGACCACGGGAGGTGCGATCGCTCCCCTTCTGCTGATGCGGTGGGAAGGTTGATGTGCGCTTTCTTGTTGCTGGCTCTTGGGAGGAGCCTGGATAGTTGTATTTTGGAGGCTGGAAAGTGAAAATTTTCATTTTGTGCTGCTAGGCAGATGAAGCAAAGATTTTTATCTTAATGAGTCATTGGTACATATGTTTGGCCTTCTTATTTTTTAGTGAAATAGCTTCCTATGTGATGCTTTCTCCTCGGAGATGGGGGCCAGTGTTCTGCAAAGGGATTCTGTTTCCTTTTTTACACTCTTTTCTGTAGCTCATTACATCCTAAACGTAAGTCTCAAACTGCAGGTTCACTCACAGTCTCGCTCCCCTTTCTTTAGTTTGGCAGAGCGCTTTTACTCTGCAAACGTGTCAAAAAGTTAAAGTGCCTAACACTTCCCCATACCTGTGACTCTCTTTGCTCCTCTTAATGATTTCTAAAGGCAAAGGTCATGCTTTTTAACATCTTGAAAAACTCTTAAAATACCATACTGAAGTAAAATAAAACCAAGAAATGTGCCACATGAATAATTTTTCTGTTGTTCTTGACACGCTGTTGATACGGCTGTGGGGAAGATGAATGAATAGCTGTAGAAACTGCCATAGACACTATGTCATGCTTGACAGCAGATTTCTTTTGAGAACATCGTGTTTAGAATGTGTTATACAACACTTGGGGAAGGGCGAGGCGGGGGCTGCAGATCTCCTGAGGGTCTTCAAGTCAAGACATCGCTGTGCTCGTGCCCCTCCGCTGCATGGGCTGGGCTGGAGAGGCAGGTTGACGGGTCCCTGCCACGTCGGCGGGGTTGGAGCTCCCTGCCTGAGGACGTGCATCCTGTCCCCTGCGGGGGGGTGGCTGGTGGGGCTGCTCCCCACCCTTTCGTACCACCTGTTTGCTGAAGCACTTGGTTTCAACTTGGAGTAGCCTGCTGCGAAATGCCCAGAGGATGAGAAAGACAAGACCTTCTGGTCTCCTTGGTCTTCCAAAACTATGGAGCCCAATAAGGTCGGAGGTGCGTATTTGGAGGGGAACCCAGAGAAATCTCCTTCTCAGCTGCTAATCGCTGATTTCAGAGCACCACAGACTGCTGGACTTGTTTTTTCCTTTTTATACTTGTCTGTGGCTTGCAGTACCTTATGCTGAAAGTGCATCTCATTCACCTCAGAGACCACAGCTTCAGGCTTCTGCAGGGCTTCTTGCTTCCTGCCTGGGAATGTGAGAATAAACGTTGATGGTGGGTTTAGAGGAGGTGCGTGGAAAACCAAGAACCAGCTTGGAGAGGTTTTCTGACTTTTCCCAAAGCCAGCGATCTGTGCTCCGCGCAGGCTGGTTTCACCTGTAGGCACCGGCTCCCCGTGGGTGAGCAGAGCTGTCCCAGCCTGGCAGTGTGGTCGGCCCGTCATTACGTGGGCTTTCATTTAATTCCCTCGAAGATGACAAGAAAGTCCTGGTTAGGCATGATCTTAATCTTGACGTTGATGTTAATTAATCCCGATTCATTGTCACAAGAGTATGAGGCCAGGCAGGAAATGAGCAAAAAGCATTACTGAGCAAAAAAGAAAAAAAAAAAAATCTCTGATTTCACACTTCAGGGTGTGGGGTGGGAAAGCTTTGAAGTTGTTGTGTTCTTGCTGCAGTATAATATATTAACTTTTTTGGTTTTGGCTCATGAAGTACTCTTTTCCCTCACCCATAGAAGCATCGGATGTAATTAAGCTCAGAAGCAATGGCCCTTTCCAGCTCTTTCCTGTCAGCAGGGTGAAATAGCACATAAATGGCGGATTTATTTTTTTTTTTCTTCTTAGTGGGAGAACAGCCGCTACAGAAATTCAGTTCCTCGCTGCTGTGCTACCTCCTGAGAACTGCAGCTTTGCTGGTTCCTGCTCTCAGCTGCTGATCCAAGGCCCTGGGTGCTTTCGGTTGCTCGTTTAATTGACTTGTCCTGCAAGTCCGTTTGGGACGCAGCACTGGTGTGGGGAGACGGGGTGAAATCCCGCAGCACTGGCGGGAGGAGGCCGGGTGAAATCCTGCCAGCAGCGCTGCAGAAACCCACTGCTTTGCAAGAAAGCAGAGCTGAACGGTATGTTATCACCCTGTTCAGAGTCGTGGCAAAGGAGACTTGCCAGATGTCTCCATGCTAGACTAGTTACGTGATTTACAAAGTTGTTTTCAACCCGAAGTAGAGGTTTTTGTCCCTCTAAATGGTTTTGCAAGCTTTTATTCAAGAAGAAAGGAGAAGCAGCAAGGCCCTTCCCTCTCCGCAGAGGGTGGCCAGAGGAGCGAGTTGCCGTTGTCCCCCAGAAACGCGTAGCGCAAGGCCACGGGCGCCCCGACCCTCCCCTGGCTTGGTGAGGGCAGCCGGGCTGGGGTGGGAATTTTTAACCTGCGTTCAAGCTGCTTTCCCAGAGTCATTGCCTGGAGACAGAAAGTGCGCAGCCTTGTTAGAGAGGATGATAACAGCTACTTTATCTGCAGTGCCTGGACCGCTGGTGTTTTTCTTTCCCTTTTTCCTTTTAATCTGATACTCTTTGTTCAGAACCCAGAAGGGGCAGATGCCTCCCAGTTAAGACTGATGCAGCTTATCGGTAGAAGTCTGCCTGCTATTGCATAGGATGTTCCCCAGCTAAACTGGGGTAAAGGCTGGAGCTTCAGCTTCTCAAAGACAGTGCAAAAGGAAATCTGTGTAGATGTTTGTGCATCAGCAAGGTGGCAAGGCCAGCATGTATTCCCACCGGCATTTCAGCTGCTCTTTGTGATTAGAGGTGCCCTGGAGAAGCCTCGGCGGCAGAGGAGTGACATGACAGTAACACTTTGCTAAAGCCAGGACAGTTTTGCACTAGTTAGCATCACTCTGTGCTTCTGAAATGCTCTCTTTATTAGCTTTTTGGTTTGTATGCTTTTTTTTTTTTTTTCTTTCCCATTAAAATGAAAATTCATTTCTCTTAAAAGCATCTGTAATGCCTGTTCTGGCACTGGATTTTCCTAGCTTATCCACAGCCAGGTGGCAGTGAGGGCTTGGTGATGCTGGGGAGTAGCAGTGGCTTCAAAGAGCCCCTTTTGGTCTCTTGAGATCACTGGTGAAGATCTCTGCACATGCTAGAGACTGCCTGTTCTCTGCAGGGGGTGGGTGGGGGTGGG
>JAVJGJ010000037.1:119181795-119192504 GCA_035590215.1 Microhierax caerulescens | reverse complement strand
GTCTCTTGAGATCACTGGTGAAGATCTTTGCACATGCTAGAGACTGCCTGTTCTTTGCAGGGGGTGGGTGGGGGTGGGGGGAATATCTAACAGCCTGGGGGCGAGTTGCCCCCTGCCGCTTGAAGGAAGCTTCCAGACCATTTGCCAGCCCAGGTGAGGTGCCTGTTGCATCCTCTGCTGTGGCTGTCAGCAGCCTGCCAGACTGGGGGAGCGGCTTATTATAAATCTATTTTTGCACTCAATGAAAATAGCTAAAATATTTGCTTTTGCTCATCAGCCATCAAACTCCTGCCCTCCGGCGCCATCGTTATTCTGTGCAGGTTGCTTGTAATGAGAAATTAGGGCTCTGATCATTTACGTTGCAGTCTTTCACCTGCAAATGAGTATTTTGCATGTCATGTGGGAAGGCAGATTTGTTCAAAAATAAAACTGTTTTGAGATCCTATTATACCCTGCCACAAGCAGGGCTTCTGCAAATATTTGAGCGAGCCCTCTCTTGAATATGCTTTAATACTTCCCTAAGCAGAAAGGTCATTTTGAGATTGCACCACTGGACAGGGCTCTTCTTTTATTGCGGCAGAGCCTCTGACACTGGCACGTGACTTGGTCTCCCCAAGTCTGTTCCCTCTCCACAATACCGACACAGTAATACTTCTCTCCCCTACCTGGTCTGTGTAGGTAGACAGTGGCTGGGGAAGCCGGGCTGGGCTGCCTGTGTGGGTCGTGTGGTGGATGGGGCCACAGCCTCAACTGTCATAATATCCTTAATAAATTAACAGTGGGTTATGTAGGTTTGGCTGGACAGTCATTGGGTTGCTTCCCAAGTTGTTTGTTTTTTTTTTACCCATTGAAACAAAAACATTAACACTTCAAGATGGAGCCATCTCCTCTGCGCCCCTTCCTGATGGACAGTGCCGTAACTTGGCTGGTCCTAGTGCCGGGGAGCCTGCAGCCACCCTGGAATTTCCATCTCAGTATTTTCTTCGCCTGGTCAGGAAGCTCTTCCTGGTGGCTAACCCGTGTTCCTTGGTGCAATTTAAGACTATGATATCTTGTGCTACTCTTGACAAGCCAAGAAGACAGTTTATTACTTTCTGTTGTGGCCCTCTCGATGTGTTTTTTATGGACCGTTACAGTGCCTCCCTGTCGTCTGTACTCTTTGGTCCAGACTAACCTATTTCCCAGCCCCCTTGGTTTTCCAGTCTGTGCTTTCTTGATCTCTGATCATTCTTGCTGTCTGCGTGGGACTTTCCCTACAACTTTATTGAAATGCCATGTCCGATATCAGAACTTCAGCAGCGCTACGTACATTAAAAGTTCCCTTTGTGTTTCTTGTGAGCAGTATACCTATGTATTGCAGCGCAGTGTTTGGTTTTATTGCAGTAACGTGACTGTGTTCAGCTTCTGTTTGCTTTGTGATCCATGGTAATCCTGAGATCCTTTTCCAAAAAAAAAAAAAAAAACCTTTGTGAGCTGGTATTTATTTCCCTTGTGACCATGTCATTGATTATTCCTCTCTTAGCACTGTTCACCCATTGTTCCTGAATTGTCTTTTTCTTTTTCTTTCTTTTTTTTTTTTTTTTTCCAGACCATTTCTACAATTTATCAAGATCATTTTGAATCCTAATCCTGGCCTCCGAAGTACTTGCAGCTTGTCCCAGCCTGGTATCAGCAGCAATTTTAGTAAGCATGCTATGTTCCATCATTCAAATCAATTATAAAGATACTGAGTTGTGCTAGAGCTAGGACATCTTGGACACTCACTTGCTATGTCTTTCCCTTTGGCAGTACGTACTGTGGCAGCATCCTGCAGTGCTGTGTTTGCTTTACAAAAGGCAGTGCAGCTCCCTAGGATGATGAGATTTGTGAGATTTGTATCCCAAAGTGAGAGATTTCGTCGGCCCCGTTGAGGATTTGTAATGAGAAATAAGCTTATTTGCCGTATCGCAGCAGTCTGGGCGAGCAGAAGTGATGCTTTCTTGGAAAACCAGCAAGTCCGCTTTTCCCCATCTATCGGTTACAGTTTTCTTATTTCCTACGTTCTCAATGGAAGACCCCACCTTTTGCTCGCACCTCGTAGCTGCCCTTTTACAAATACTCGCTTGTTAAAGAGTGTTTGGGGCTGAGACCCGGAGGGAAGGGAAGGAGACGCGGTTTCCTGAGGAGGTCCAGGAGAGACCGTCTTGCTCCCTACAGCAACCTGAGAGGAGGTGGTGGCGGGCTGGGGTCCCTTTCTTCTCCCAAGTAACAAAATGGTAGGACAAGAGGGAATGTGCCAGGGGAGGGTCAGGCTGGATATTAGGAGGAATTTCTTTGCAGAAAGGGTGGTTAAGCACTGGAATGGGCTGTCCAGGGAGGTGGTGGGGCCACCACCCCTGGGGGTGTTTAAAAGCTGTGTAGATGTGGCGCCTGGGGATGTGGGTCGGTGGTGGCCTTGGCAGTGCTGGGTTAGTGGTTGGACTCGATGATCTTGAAGGTCTTTTCCAACCTAAGCGGTTCTGTGATTCTGTGATTTACGGACTGAGGAGGCAGTTGTGGGTGATTTTGGGGTTGAGTTGGACCTGTTGGGGGTGGCAGCTGGTGTGTGTCCAAGTAGATGGTCTATATGTCCTTGGCTTGGATTTTTGCCCTCTGGCTCAAACACTGCGTTTCTGTGTCGGCAGACTATCCCGTAAATTCATTTTTGGTGGAGATGGCGAAGGATGTAGTATTCCAGGATTTATGAATTTCCATGGGGTCTGATAAATGAAGCTTTCTCGACCAAGCTTATATTTACAGCGCAGAGGGGCAGAGCCAGATGCTGCCTGCAGAGACCAAAAATACAGTGGACAGCCACTGTTTATGTCCCTGTAACTGTCAGTGTTTAACAAATAAGAAATGAAAACAAAAATGGTGAGGGACCCCAAAGGTAATCAGTTGCAAATGAACCCAGACGAGAATTAGTTTCTTGTTTTTCTCTCAGGAGGAGTATAAAGCTGGGGTTTGTTGTTAGCTGCACATAAATATGTGTGTGTCTCAGAACAGCTCTCGGTTTCAAACCTTGTCTTCTCTGTGACATCTGCTGTTTCTGGAAATTTAAGCTTAAACAGGAAAAACCCAACTGCTACTTGCCTTTCACCTCAGACTTCGTAGACGTGAGAGCGAATTAGGATTTGTGGGGCCTGTGTCACAGGCCAGACATAACACTCCCATGTTGCAGAGGGGGAAACTGAGGCACGGGAGGCCAGTATTGTGGTAGGCTCCTAGAGTGAGCCCCGATGAGAAATGCTGATTCCTGTTGGCTCCTTTCTGACCTCTGTCTCTCCCAAAGTTACAAGAATTTGACAAGAAATGAAGTTCTGTGAACAAAGACGTCCAATTTGAGATTTTCAAGAACTTTAACTACATAAACCTGATTTACTTTGGGGGGGGAAAGCCTTAAATATCCCTGCAGAGAGTACATAACGTGAATGATTTTGTATTTATTTGTTGCATTTCACTGAGTGGATGAAGTCTCTCCCGATCGTAATGGAATTATATTTGGATGTGCTATCTAGTATGGTGGTGTTAAAAGCAGGTGCACAATGGGAATTCTTTTTGGAGAGAGGGGAAAGAAAGGTTATGATACCAGTAAATGATTCTTACCACGGCATTAATCCTAATCAGATTAATTAGGATTAATTTAGTTGCCCGTCTTTTATTTATGTGAAATAAAAACACGGCTAAAGGAGTTTTGTTTAAAACGTTTATGAGTTTTAATAACATTTTTTACTCGTTTCATGTGATGCAGCGTATAAATCTCCAGCTGGCTGAGCTTTTAGGGAGAATTAGCCATTACTTCTCCATCTCCTCTTACATCTTTTGTTTTCAGTAAATCCATCTCCTGTCGCCTTTCCCATATTGCCCGGCTGTAGCGGGCCCGGCTGCCCCTGTTTCTTCTCGCAGCTTCTTTTCTGAGAACGGAACCAAATCTCCCCTCTGGCAGCAGCCTAGTTCTGCTCCTGAGCCTCTGGCACGGCCAAGCACCCCACCTGCGTAGCACCCTTACCCCATCCCGCGTGGCCTTTTCCCTCTGGAACAATCCTTCGGTAGTTTTCCACTGGTGTATCTCGACAGGAGCCGTATCTTTCCCCGCCTGCATATGCCACTGACTTTCCCCATCGCTTTTTTACTGCTTCTTGCTCTTACTGTTTTCCGTTTCTGAAAAGCTGTTCAGATTTTGACAAAACAAAGCTGTATGGCATTGCACATGTGCTCGCCCATATGTATCCGCGTACAGCGGAGGTTCAGAACAGTGTGTCAAATGAGGTAATTTTCCATCAGCTTCATCCTTCTATTCTCGTTTCGTATTTACTCCTTGGAAAGCTTCAATCAAAACAGTGAGATGGCGCTCAGTTTTACAAGTCTGAAAGAGCAGAAGTTCTCCCTGTGGAGCTCTGTGGATGCTGTGGCCGTTCCCGCTCGGCGCCGAGGGGGCCGGCTCGGTGGCGCGGGGCCACCAGCAGCCACACGCGCTGGCAGAGGTGCAGCCCCTCCCGCGGCGCTTCCACGTCCCACCCGCCTGCTGCTTTCCCGCCGGGTTTAATTCACCTCTTCTTGCCTGGCCTGGCCTCGCTGTGCCGTGGACCTCTGGTATTTTGAGGCGTACCCTTCACGTTTGGTCTTGCGAGGATTCGGCAGCATCTTCCTCGGCACGTTTTGCCGCGCGCTTTCACGGAAGGTCACGGAGCACCGGCAGCTGCAGGGGGGACACGGTGTGGCCTGTGGAAAGGTCATTGCTCCTGGCAAAGATTTCATTATCCACAGTGGCTTTTGGTGGACAGCTGAGGACGTGAGGTCCTCTCGAGTCCCTGTGCCAGGAGTCTGCTGGAGCCTCTTTCGGGGGAAGGTGCTGGGGCACATGTGTGCCGGGATGCTGCTGCTCTCCTTCCCTGTTCCGTTACTTTACCGGTGCAGAAAGGGTGTGCTGGAGGTGCCGCGTCGGGATGTGTCCTCCAGCCTTTGCATCAAGGCCTGGCTTACAGCGACGGTGGCGTTTCTCATCAAGAGCACACGTCGCACCAGAGCCTGTTTCAGACCCAGGGTTGGCTGTCGGAAAGCAAACCCCTTCCCCAGAGTTACACGCAGCCTTTTCGTGTCACTTTTTTAGTGGGAAATGCGCTGTTATTGCCAAAATCTTTGTCTCATCCCTTTACATTCCTCCCTCTAAGCCCTGGCATCGTACTACATTAGCAGTGAGGTGTTAAGACTGGTTTTGAACTTCCTCCCCTCCGTTTTTTCCAGTGTTTTCTCTCACCTCGGTGCCGGGTGCGAAGTGCCTCTCCACACAGGAGTGTGTGCCACGGCTCTTTACGTCATCCTTTGCCAGCACAGAGAGGCGATGTTTTTTCACAAGGTAACACACGCTCTATTTTAAGGTGCTTCTAAAAATAGATTCCCGCACAAGTTGGTGTTGCGGCAGCGATGTTTTATATTTTAATTGGGGCTGTTTTCTTAGGATGATTCATAGAAAGAAGATGAGCTTTACTAGTTGTAGCCTGGGGTGAAACAGCGTCGGTGAGTTGCCAGCCGCCCGTGAAGGTCTAGGTGGCTGTGAGGACTTTCCCCGTTAGCTCTACGGTTGCTGGCTTTTCCCCGAAGGCTGAAGTGTCGCGTTAGACGCTGGACAAGCTCTGTCCCGGAGGTGTCTGGCAGCTAATACACCACGTTCTGTGTGCAGACGGTGTCCCACGGTGCTCTGGAGAGTTATGGCATTGTCACATCTAATGAGGACTAAGGACTAAGGGAAGTAATGAGGAAAGAGACGGTTCCTCTGGGAAATAAGGCGGAGAGTTAAAACCTGTTGCATGTGCTCAGAGCCGCAGGGAAGAAGCGCCGGAGCCAGAGGCACTGGGTGAGGTGGAGGAAGGCACTGCAGAAGTGCCTAGAGAGCAGAAGACAACTCTGCCTTCCCAAGGCAGTATCTCAGCGTTTCGAGGGGCACAGCTTCCTCGCTGCAGCTCCCAGCACGTGGGACAGGTTTGTTCCCTTTCACGTTAAGAAGAACAAGTCGTCTCTGCCGAACTGCTTCACGGCCACCCTTGCCCAGGCAAACGTGAGCAGCTCACAGAGGAAACCTTTGGCCTACAACACCAAGACGTGTCGTCTCCTGGGGTTAGTGTACACTTAGAGGTGATTTAGGGATTAATGTGAAATAAGGAGAAGGAACCAAAATATCTGAAGGGAGCTGAAATGGCTCAAGTCCCCTGAGTAGACTAATCAAATGACTTCAGTAACAGTGGTTCTGGTCTGTCTGTGAGAGCAGCAGGACTTCAGGGTTGTCATCTTGAAGTTGCCTTTGAAAGGCCAAATACCCCAAAACTGTGATCTCCAGCCTACCAGCTTTGGGACGCCAGTACTGAACAAAAACTGGCCATGCTGAAGGCAATGCCACCGTTTGCTTTTCCTGTAGATTTGGAGCGGGGCAGCAGTAGGCTCGTGTGTGGTCACGGGCCACGTCAGCGGGTTGTACAGGCAGCAGGTGACCCAGCGGCCGTGGATTTGCCACTGTGGGCCTGTCAGCTTCAGGGGACAAGAGAACGTGCTGCTGCTCGTGGGGTGTTCACATGAACAATGCAGAAGCACAGAAGACACAAGGTTGCCTTTATTTCACCCAGAAAACTTGCTCTTGTGCCACCAGCAATGCCTGCAGTGCTAACAAGTGCCCCGCTAGAAGCCAGGTGGTCTTGGGCCTCCATCCTATGGTAAAACCAAGGTGCCGTGTCCTGCCCTTTCACTGGTGCACCCTGGCAAGGAGAAGCAGAAGCACAAGCTGAAGAAAGCCTGCTCGCACCTGAGGTCCCCAGCCGTGCTTCAGGGTGTCGTACCGAGCTCGGTGCGCACGGGAGAAGAGCCTGTTCTGCAGAAGTTGCAAACGTGACTTCTCCAGACCTCTGCTGTGGTGCAGATGCCTTCTAGAACGTTCATACTTCATGGGGAGACACACAGAATAACTTAAACTGATGACTGTACTGGCATCCTTGTGTATCACAGATGGCCAAAAAGCCCTGGCCATGTGGAGATGGGCACATCTCGCTGCTGAACAACAGGAAAGCAGATCACAGAAATGAAAGGTTGTGTGATGATGTACATCAGCCCACAGCCTGGCCCTGTTCTCTTCGAGGTCTCTGGCTGTCAGAGGATTGGGTGCTAGTCTGCAAGCTTCCACCTCCTCTCCTGCTCATATGAAGGTGCCTTCCAGAGCTTGATGGCACCCTGGAGACCTCTCGCTTCCTAGAGCTTTCTGTGGTGGCATTAACCTGCAGCACACTGTAGTGAAGCAGACGTGATCCTCTTTACCCCCTGGAAGAAGTGATGAGGCTCCACCACGCAATTCAAAGGAAAGCTTGCTGCATGGGAAGTGTGAGGAAAATACCATTGCTTGCTTACAGCGTGGTTCTTTAGAATGGAAAAAGAGAAGTTTATTATGATAAAAGGAGGCAAAACAGGACGTCTGGGCCCAGCTGTGGTACTGGCTTGTCATGCAGCACTTCTTCAGGGTCCTCTCTTTCAGCTGTAGTACAGGAACGATGCATTTCTGGTTTTGTGAGGCTGTCTAGGATTCACTGATGTCGGACTTGGGATCCTAGAATAAAACGCTGCTCAAGAAATTCGTTATGTTTTGAACTGACAGTAGAGATAGGAGCAGAGGGACAATAACCTAATTCTGATCTTATTTACTGTGCATTTCAGGAATGGCTGACTCAAAGACAGCAGCCACCACCATGCAAAAACAGTTAAAGAAAATCAGAATTGTTGTCAAGGCAAAAGCGTGCAAGGCGGGACCTCTGCTGAGGCTGAGCAGAGGTGTATTGTTTTTACTTGCAAGGATACAGGCTTTTTAACCTGGTGTTTTCTTCATTTGTCTTCATTAATAAAATGACAGTCAGAGTGAAAATGAAATACCCTAGTGAAATAAAAACCCTTCAGCTGTTGATTAGGTCCGCCCAGCACTACAGTGCAGCCTTTTCAGATAAGTTTGTTCCTTGGGTTGCCCCGCGGTGAAGGGAACGAGATCATCTGCAGAGCATCAAAGCCCTTGAGTGGGCCAAGACAATGAAACCAGTGAAGAAGTGGGAAGAGCCGCCATCTCACCTCTCTGTGCTGAAATTAAGACTTTTAATTAGGTCACCAGGCTGGGGGACGCACACACCAGCGCTAACATTTGTGCCCCTGGTTCTGCATGGCCGGGGCTCAAGCGGGACAGGGACTGGGGGAAGTCCCGCTGCCGCTGCCAAAGTGTTAATCCCAACATAATTGTTTCATTCTCTTTCGGAGAGGAGTTTCTCCGTGGCAGCCTGCAGGGCCAGCGGGTAAGACGCGTGATTGTGTGTTCTGGCAACCGCTTTGCAATGTGAAATAAACACCCGTTCATATAATGGCATTCATTGAGCATTGTGCCTGGGAACTCATCGCGACACATGTCAGCCCGGGGCCGGGGAAGCTTCCTCCGTTTGCAGCTCAGCAAAATATTTATACAGTGTCTTCTAGTAAACCAGTTCCTCCGTGCTGCTGGGGGAAGCGGCTCTGGAGCTGGGCTTAATGGCTGACCTTGCTCCAAGTCCCTCCGAAAACAGCCAGTGCAGCTCGGCTCTGTTCAACCTGCCAGCCAGACGGAACAGCTACCAAATTTGCTTCCCTGTTAGGTTTACTTTTTAATTTTCTGTAATAGCCCTGCAGATTTATTATTGCTTTAAGTGACTGGAACATTGCTTTAAACCCGGCAGCCAGCGTACCCAGTCCTCAGGCTGTGCACTGGGGAGCTAACAGGGAAACTGTGGGGACTGGTGGTTGCGTTGCGTTGAACTTTCATTCTCGGGTGCTGTGCACTTTGTGATTATTAAGCCCTGCAGTTGTTAAGAAAAAAAAAAAAAATCTCTCTCTTCTTGTTAGCAGTGTTTAAGAATAACATTTAAAAAATCTTCATGTAACAGAAAAAGGAATGTGAATTTTGCCGTTGGCAGATAGCCAGCTGTGGGTACTGGAGTGTTGACTAGTTTGTAAAGAATAGAAATATCTTCCCCCCGCCCTTTAACATTCAGCACCATAGGATCTCCATGACCAGAGAAAATTATGATGGTTTCTGGCTCCTGACCATTGCTGCTCATCAAAAGCCGTTCCATAGTGTCACAGTCAACCTCTGCAGACCGCAAAACCAGTTGCAGCTAGAAAGTTTGTGTAAGATGTATAGAAGGCTGATTGAAAAGAAGCATGTTTCCAAGAATTCTCTATGTTTTGGTTTGTGTAAGGTCTAAAATTTAAAATGTGTTTCTATTACCCCAAATAGATCTCAAGTAGTAATTGTAGGTGGGGAATTACAACATAAATGGCTGGTTTTAGGAAGGGCCCACAAAGATCTGTTCTTGGCTTGTGATAGTCTGGGTATTTCTCCTCGAAAAGCAAAAACAACAACAGAAAAATAAATCTGGTATTTAAATTTTGTAGATGCAGGGTTTGGGCAGTGAAGCTAGACAAAGTAAGCCTAGAAAAAAAGGAACAGAATCTTAGCAGAGAAGAAATCAATCACTGGAACGTTATAACCGAGAACTGCTTCTCCTACCACCATTTGTAGTCTTTAAATCAAGACTGTTTTCTGTTTTGTGTAACATCTGTAAGAGATGCTGAAACTCAAGGACAAGTAACGAGCTTGATGCAGAAATGTCCGGGAGGTTCTGCAGCCTGTCTTCAGCAGGAGGTTGGGCTTTATCATTTGTTGTGTTGTCTTCTGGTCTTAACATTTGGGAGTCTCTGAAGATCATGTGAGATTTTGGCATCAAGTTTTGAAACTCAACCTTTTAATCTTCCTAATGAAAAGTGCAAGGGCCTTGACTACCGTATAATTGTTTTCCTGAAATTATCTATCTGTAGTGCCCCATAAATGTGCACTTGAACGTTGTTTGCTGTTCAGTCTAGAGCTGAGAATAGGAATTCCCCGGACAAATGCTGGACTAACACAGCGCAGGCCATGGCTGTTAGGACTTGGCATCACAGACTGGGGAGCCCCCGCAGGTCACACTGGTTTGTGAGCTGGGCACAAGCTCCTTGTGCAAACAAACACACTCTCTTGTGCAATTACCGTGTGGTTCATGTATTTTTAAATTAACACCTTTGCACCCAGGCTTGAGCTTCCTTCTATTTCAGAGGATCATCTTTTTATTTCTGGGACTGTTCTCTTAAACTCCAGGTTTGGTTCTAAGAATGCTACTTGCTTTTGCTCTGGGAAGGAACAGGATCTTCCAAACTGGGGAGGAAAAAAAAAAAAAAAAAAGGTGTGTGTGTGCACAAAAGAAAAGGTATGTTTCCGTCTTTTTGGGTGCATGTCAGATTGGTACTTGTCTGCCCAAGCATCCTCTCTTTGCAGCCAGAGCAGGGCTGTTATTTATGGCTCTCCTCCCCCGTAATCCTGTTGTTCATGAATGAATGCAAAACACTCGAAGAGGAAAATTTTACAAAGCAGAAACCCAAGGTTGTAATTTCAGGTTCCTCAGAAGAGGGCTCCTACCCAGATGGCCAGTTAATTGCTTGGTTCCTTCAGCTTTGGACGCTGCTGGTTGCGGCTGAGCAGGTCGGGCAGGCGCGGGGCTCTGTGAAACCCGCCGGATGATTCAGCATCCTGCGCCCCAGCGCGGGGCAGGCGCCTGTCCCACCATGGAGCAGCGAGGGGCCGGAGGTGCTGGAGGGGAGGTCACTGG
>JAVJGJ010000037.1:119139549-119181695 GCA_035590215.1 Microhierax caerulescens | reverse complement strand
CCCCCATCGGCCCGGCTGCCAGGGTGGGCGATGCGGGGGGGCGTGCAGAGGGGGGGGGCTCCTCGCCAGCTTCGGCCTGGAAGTGCCGTGCGACTCCTGGTGGCTTGTGGCCAGCTGCCAGGGTGACGTTGGAGCCGGGGCCAAATCTAAGCAACCTTCACGCCGCTTTTCCGCAGCGTTTCCGAGCCCTCGGGGCGCTGGGCGGTGGCAGGGGTGCGGGATGCTGTGCACCGCTACGGCAGCGGGCACGGGGCCGTGGGACCACATCCTGCCCCCCGCCGTGGGGCTCACCCCGCGCCCCCGGGGCCATGGCAGCCAGGAGGAAACGTACGGAGTTCCTGGTCTGGCAGACGAACTGGCTGGGCAGGGGCGAGGGCAGGGAGGGCAGGAGATCCAGCAGCTCCCTGCCGTCCCGCACCGTGCCACCCCCCGCAGCACCCCGCTCCCCCCCCGCGGTGCGAGAGCCGCGCAGTTGATGACTTGCTCTAGCAAAAGCTGAGGCGTTGTTGACCTGCACCAGGGCTGGGGGGGCTGAAAGCTTGGCTGGGTGTTTCCGACGATGTCAGTCGGTCTCTTTGAAGACAACAACTCTCCCTGCAGCCTGGGCTGGCTGTTGGGTACGTTGACGAGAGGTCTCCCAGGTCCCCTCCTTAAGATGTGGCTGGAACTGTCTGGCTGCTCAGGGTGTGCAGAAACCTCCTCCGACACGTTTTCTGAACCTGTCCCCCGCTGCTCCGTGCTTGTCGTGACATAACTGCCGAGCAGCTGAAAGGCAGCGAGTCGCGGCAGCAGAGGCAGCACCCGTAAAACAGACTTTCACCCGTGAACAAAGGTCTGCTCCTGCTCCGTTCCTGTCAAGGCCTGTAGTGATTCTTTTTTTTTTTTTTTTTTTCCCCCCTCCCTTGGT
Source organism: Microhierax caerulescens (assembly GCA_035590215.1). Taxonomy (NCBI): domain Eukaryota; kingdom Metazoa; phylum Chordata; class Aves; order Falconiformes; family Falconidae; genus Microhierax; species Microhierax caerulescens. The sequence goes on along the minus strand of JAVJGJ010000037.1, from coordinate 119,180,788 downwards.
TAATGCTCAGGCATAAAGCAGGAATGCTGGCCTCTTAATACATGTGTGTCTTGAGGTTTTTAAAATATTTTTTTTTTAACCTTTCTTAAAAAGGCTGGAGGCAATTTTGGACTTGCCTCGTCTACAAACATTGTTTTGCACGTTGAGGGGAAGGTAGAGACAAATCTTGTAACACCACTTGGGGCTCCTGTAGTCTTAGCAGGCTGTTGTCTGCACCTGGGCCCTGCAAAAATGACTTGCTGTCGATGTGAGGTAGTCATGGCACGTTTTCAGTAGCCCCTTACAGAAAGTCGCTGGTTCGGGCTTTGGTGCTGTGCTTTGTAGATGGTATTCTGCAAAAAAATTGCTGCTACTCTGGGGTCCGCCAGGAGACCCCATTGTAGATCCAAACATGAGGATTACTGGAGCTAACCAAAGCATCTGGGCAAAATTCAGGGTGTCGGTTCTCTCATAAGCTGCTCTTGTTATTTCTCATGCTTGTACAGCATGGTCAGGAGGAAAAATGAACGCTGGCTGAAGAAACGTTTTGTCAACAGATGTTGACTGGATGGATTTAGAGTGGGTTGGTTTGTTTGTTTGATCTTTAAAGTAACCACTTAATCTGAAGTTCAGATGTGTAGCTAGTTGTGATCTTTGACGGAAAAGTTTCTTGCTTGTGTTAAAATAATGAGGAGCTTTTCTGATCTTTTAGCTGTTCAGTTACTTGGACATCTCACCTTAGGTGAGGTTTTTTTGAATTGTTGTTCCTCTTGAGGCTTTGCAAAGCACGAGGCTTTTTGGATTAGTAGCTGAGGCACATGAGTCATTTCTGGATCTAGGTTCTGTGCGGGTTTAAGATCTGTTATTTTAATATCTTTGAAAAAGTAACCTGCTGTTAAAAAGAAATAAAAATCAGGTTGGAAGTGTAAATTAAAATCTTTGTCCGTTTTTTCTTGCCAAAGACATTTCAGTTCTTTTAAAAATATCACCAAGTAAATGTTTTGAAGCCTAACTAGTTTCTGTTGTGCCCTCTGTTAAGCAGAAGGAATATGATCTCAGATTTCCTGAATGACTATGCACACAGATACGTCCACCTTCTTTGCTAGGGACGTGGGACCAGGCTTTGAAAAATATTCATTTGCGTTGAAATCTTCAATATTTGACCTCCATAGCATTTCCTTGATGCCATTCCAACTCATAGCCCTATAAGCTCCGTTGTGAAGTGCTGAAAGATATTGTAAAGGTGCCTCTGGTCACCAGCATGAGCTCATTTCTAATTAAACAGAAGTACACACTTTATTTCATTAGAAACATAATAATTAATGTACACACAATTGGCTGATTCTTAATTCATTGACTATTAGAAACAAATACTGAAAGTCTATTAGGATTAGAAAGTGGAGCTACGTGTCACTGAAGTGGTCTCGCTCTCCAGATCTACGTTAAGATGTCATTTTGCTCACGGCTTTGATACGTTCGGACGATTTATCCGCTCTGTGGATGCGGTGGCAGCATGTACAGTTTCTGCTGAACCACTGCCATCGGTCAGACCGTACATAAGATCTCTTTCCCTTTGATTTGGGGTAGGTGCTGTAACTTCCCAGCTGCTTTCAACAAAAACGGTGACTCAGTGTCACCTCTCAGTTTACCGTCTCCATCTGCAGGTACCTTCACCGGGCAGATTTCAGTGGCCAATTAAATCCTAATAAAAGTCACAAAAATTGAGCTGCTCCTCATGGATGCTGGGGTGTCTAAGTAGCTGCCTTAGAAGAATAAACAGGTGGATGTAGCATACGGGGATCTCACGCATTAGCTCTTCCTTTGATGGGTTCAGATGGCCCCAAAAGAAGACCCCCCCGAGCTGTCCCTGTGCTGTGGGGTTCGGATGGTTTTGCACAGTTGGCTGGGGGTGGGGTGAGGCTGAAGGTCTTGCAGAGCAGATCCTGCTGGGGTGGGTCCTCCTGCTCATCCTGCACTCCAAATCCATGCGTGACCTACAGCCAAGTAGGACTAGGTGTTGTGGTGGACTCGGGTGGCTTTGTACTCCTTGTGTGCTGCCATCCGGAGCTCTCAAAGCTTCACAGAGATAAGGGGAAGGAGAATGTCAGGGAGCGGCATTGTCTGAAGCAGCCTGGAGGCTCGGGGCGAGGAGAGGGCAGCACCAGGTTTCTTGGCTTTTAAATTGGCTGTTAAAACTGGGAATGTCTCTCGTGTCTTGGGCACAGGCAGAAGTCTTCAGGTCTTCGTTGTCGTAGGGAACTGTTCTTTGTCCTGCCCCATTGCTTTATGCTCGGTGAACGTGTCCCGCTGGAGAGCAGCTTCCCCGTGCAAAACCACCCCAGCTCTCCAGCAGAGCCACCACAGCCCCTTGGAGGCAGCAGATGTTCGAGTGAGTATTTGGTCTAGCCGCATCCCTGTGTAGGAGCCAGGGATGGGGAATTTTTGATTGATATTTTAATCCGATCAGATTTAAAAGAGTGGAGGCTCTCTGGTGCGGAGGAGATCCTGTCTGGGGTGGTGGAGATGGGGAAAATCCTGGGTTCTGGGTTTTCTCTCATTGCCCCAGTGAGGGCTGCTGCTGTGGATTCCTGAGCAACAGGTTTATGAGGGGAAGAAACAGAATAGATGGACACAGAGCCGATAGGGTCCCTACTGTAAATATTTGCATTCATCTACAAGAAATACCTGTTAATAAGAGGCCAATCACCTGGAAATTAATCAAAACACATTCTGGTTCTCATTAAATGCTGCTTCATTTCACTGGCATAAGGTGTATTTTTGTATGTGGGTACAAGGGGGTTTTGTAGAGCTTGTGATGACAAGGAAGCAAACACTGCCCAGACTTGATTCTTTTCTTCCTACAAAGCTAACAACATTCCTGCCAAACTCAGTCATGTTTTTTCTTCCTTTCCTGTTAAACCAATGTATATCTTGATTTAAACTTATTTCTGCTTCTTGTGACTTGGCTTGGCCTTTGCTGGCAGTATGAGAGCTCTGAAATGTGACATTTCCCTCTGAACCTCCGCAACGTTGGTGTGAGGAACACCAGGGGCTTCCAGCGGTGACGTGGCTTCACACCCTCCGTCGCTGTTTCCGCAGGGCTTGTCGTTTGGAGTCACTGATGTACATGCAGGCGTGTGCGTGGACATCTGCAGGACGTATATTATCTTTTCGAAGTGAGGTTTGAGGCATGTTGCTGGGGGAGGAAAGTTGTACGAGCTGCACCACGTCTCGCAGCTGGGTCAGCGTTCATCGATCTGCTTCCCTCTGCCCGGCCGCCGGTGCACGGCGCTTCAGCAGCTCCGTGCTGCCTGAGAAAATATTTATCTTGAGAAAAGTTGTGTTAATTAAACTGACTCCTCTACCAATTCCCCTGCCATGTAATGAAAACTCAGCAAAGTCTTTATCAAGGAAGCTTTTTGAGATGAAGGTGGCATTGGGGACAGGCAGGCACTTGCAGAGTGTGTGTAATATGTATTTCTACTTTTTTCGCCATTTCTGTTAAGCGACAAAATACAAATGAATTTCAGTGTATGCTCCCAACAGGTTAAGACTGTTTCTGTAGATAGGAGGTTGCCAGCCTGGTGATAGATCAGAAGCTCTATTTTTGCCTGGAGTGAAATAAAAGGACTATTTTCTTCTCTTTCTGGATTTCTTTTCATTGAGGATAGGAAAAACCCCATTGTCTTCGGTCCTGAATCAGTGGGGAAAGTTTCCTTGTTGAATTGTTTACACTGAGATTCCAGGGTTGGTTTTTTTTTTTCACTGTCACTTAAACGGAAATCTTTCAGCATCTCCTCTTTGTGTTTGGTTAAATAAGATGCAGACTGGCATAATACAGCGTTGTGTATTGATGCTGTGTCCAGAAAGTAACGCTCTGCTTAGGAAGATCTGATAATTTTTTATTCTTTTCAGAGGTTGCAGACAGATGCAGTAATTCCCCATCTACATCCTGCTTTTGCATCACCCTAATTCAGAGAATTAACAATGTATTTGTATTTCTATAGTATTTTCTATCCTTACTGGAAATCGGGGCACCGAGGAACTTGGCTAACGCGATGCATTGCTTCCGATGGAGTACCGGGGCAGCGGGGCGAGAGCGTGCAGCGACCTTGCACCGTGCTGCAGGGCAAGCAAGGAGAGAAGAGCCTCCTGTCCCGCAGAGTGTGGGAATTTTAGGCTGTGGTTGCCCAGAAGGGTTTATGGGATCTTCAATGATCAGTCTTCAGATTTCAATCACAAACTTCCATCAACCTCCCAGCCCGGGGGCACTGATGTAGCTGCTCCTCTGGTGTAGGGCAGCCGTCTGCTGCGTCTCCATCTGGATTTCCCTGCAGACCTCCAGCAAAACGCCAACCTCCTCCAGACCCTGCTGTAGCCAGTGAGATCTGGCGAGGTTATGACCTGAAGTGATGCAAACTGTCCGCAGCAGCAGGGGTTTCCCACCTGGCATGCCGTGATCTGGGGAAGTGAGGCAAAAAATATAAGCTTGCTTTTTGCTGCATGGAGAGCAAAGCTGCTTTCTACTGGCTCCGAGCCTCCGGGCCAGCCGCAGTGATGCAGGCTGAGTAGCTGCCCCGGGGGTGGCACGAGGAACGGGGCTGTTCCGACCCCGACAGTTACGAAAGCCACGGCCAGCCCCCGCGGTGCACAGCCCGCATCCTTCGGCTGTGCCTCCCCTGTGCCTGGGGGCTGTCACGCAGCCCCTTTGCTGGGGGCAGGGGCACGCAGCCCACCCTGAGGCAGGTGGCAGGGGGGTGCCCGCTGCTCCCCGCTGCCCAGTGCCAGGGACGACGGGGGGTGTGTGTGTGTGCAGCCCAGCCGTGCGTTTGCGCTGGTTTGCGGTGGGTTTGGTGTTCGGCTTTTTCTGAGGGGAGGGGGCTAGGATTAAGGAGATTTAGGTTCATTCCTGCGTGCCTCGCTCTAGCGGTTTGCTGGGCAAAAGGGCCCTTTGCTGCCGCTGCGTGTGATGGGTGCCCGGCTCCCCGCAGCGGTGGCTGCGCGCTGGGCTCCGCGGCTTTGGTCCTGGGTCAGCAGCGGGTTTCCTAAAGCCAGAGCGATGGCAGCTTCGTGCCAGGGGGTGCTTCACCAGCCTCAGTCCCTCTCCGCTTTGGTTGAAAGGGGGAGGAAAAAAGATCAGACGAAGGGCAGCACTTTTCATGTTGTCTGTGGAAACTTCCTGCTGAGCACGTGTTCTGCTGGGGCTGTGGGGAATGCTGCGGTGAGCGGGACAGGCGATCGGCTCTGCGAGGAGCTCCGGAGGCTGTGGCCTCTGTGCTTTCGGCTTTTTTCTGTATTGTACATGAACGATGGGATACTCAGATCTTCCTGGCTGCCTTTCAAATGCCTCCCACCTTTACCGGTGACTGGCATTTAAACTCTGGAAGGATGCAGCCCTTGGCTCATCCCAAGAGTTTTCTAAAACCTTGTAAATTTACTTTTTTTTCCTTAGAGAGGGAAATGACAAATACCTATAGATATTTAATGATTATTTTTTTTTCTTAAAGTATAAACCAGAAAACATTAAAGGGAAAGAAAGTAACTATGTATGGGCTAGCCAAAACAAAGTATGAACACGGGAGCTGGGCTGTCAGTAATATATTACCAAAATGAACCTGCCACCCCCCGGTGAATTATGGCAGAGGTCCTGCTCCGTGCCATCCAGCCAGGACTGAAGATGCTGCACCTGCCCGTGGCAGAGCCTTGGCTCGGGCAGTAGCTGCTCCCACCTGAGCTCAGCTGGTTTCTGGTTTGTTCCCCGCGTGTCAGGCAGCAGCGGCTGTCAGAGCATCCTCATCTGTAACAGTAGTGGGTGACAGAAACCAATGCAAAGATGCTCTTCTGTCCGCAGGGCCTTGGAAATGCGTGTGCGGTGGTGGGGGGGTGGCTGGGGGTGGCTGGATCACAAGGCAGAACGTTGCCTTCTCTTCAGGTGTTAGATGAGGTTTTCTGCTTGCTGCCCGCCTGGCCGGCTGGAGCGCAGTGCCTTCACAAGGTGCTGTCTGCAGGCCAGTTCCACCATCTCGTGAGCGCGCTGCTTAAGGGATACCCAGTTTTTCAACCTTAATTGTCTCTGAAGGCAGAAAACTGAAGCTCCTGTGTAAACCTGGACAAATAAATTCATCAGGACAAAAAAAATTAAATCATTGGAGAAAAGATTGTCAGTTTGGGTGTATATATGTGCTGACATGGAAAGGGTGACAAACCGAAACTGGTGTAACCTCAGCAGTTGTTTCTGTTTTGACAGTTAAATGGCTTGGTTGAGCATGGTGTGTTGTTGCACTGTTTGGTGTGTATGTAGATATGCACCAAGGTGCAAATGCATTCAGGAGCAGATGCCTCATTGCCCTGTTTTTCTGTGTCTGTATGAGGAGAGGGAGCTTTACTGTGGGCTTGGGCTGGAATTCTGCAAAGGGATAAATGCTAACGTAGCTTGCAGCCACCGGTGACCTCCACTCCCAAGGAGAAATGTTTCTGGAGACGTTTTTCTGTAGCATTTCTTCTTGCTTCTGTATTCAGAGCAAACTGGAGGTTTGAAAGATCACTTTGTCATTTTAGTGAGGTTATACAATAATCTCGGAGTCTGTTTTAATTTTATTTTGCTTAAGTTTTATTGCATTTTGCTTAATTGCCTCTGTTTTATTGTTAATGAGACAAAAAGCAGTTTGCGTAATAGCTCATAGAGTAAAATTATCAAGGAGCAGAGATGGAATTTGCATGTTAAAAGTTTCTTTTTATTGTTTTCATTGTCTTCAAATTCCTCATTTGGTTTTGTTCAGTCCTAGAAACCTGCTGTGCCCTGCAGGCAACATCACTGACCCATCTGTGTCCTGCAAGTACATCCTTAGGGCAAGCTCAGCTGGACCAGAGCAGAAGGAGGAGTTCTCCGGGGCAGGGTGGTGATGCTGCGCTGCCCATACTCTTGCTCAGGGCGATGCCTGGCTGCCTGAACACTTGTGTCAGTCTGTCCTTTCTGGTCACTTCTGCAATCAGCTGCAAGTAGCCCTCTCTTCTTATATATGTGAAATACACCAAAATGCCTCATTTTCCCTATGGTGGAATGGCTTCAACTCTTGCAGTAACCAACTCAGAAAACCAGAGGCTGAGGTAAATGATACAGCTAACAAGCCCGTGACACTTGTTCTTTGAGGGTTTTTTTTCTCCAATTTTTTCTTTAGTGAAGCCTGAGGGGAATACTACTCTCAGGAAGCCCATGAAATGCAAAATAAACTGGAAAGGAAAATGTATTAATACAGCTGGTGAGCATCACTCAAGAAGCTAGGACATGCAGGCTTGTGCCTAGCATTACCTCTGCTGTGGAGAGCTGAGGAAGGCTAAATGAGTTATTACTAGCTCCAATCTGAAAAGAGCACAGCTGCAATCTTTTCACAGAGCTTTCTCTGTGTCCCTGTGAAGAAAACCATATAGAAGTTATGTCGTCTGGCGTGGGGTCCAGATCATGGGTGGTAAAATCCGTGTGTCTCAAACACTGGAGAATACGCTGCAAGGAATGGGAATTAATCGCATTATTAGACGCAGTCATGATTTCCTTGCTGTTGCTGCTTCTCTTCTGTTATTCAGTACTGTTTTGCATAGTGATTAACTGACCATCTAATTTGCATGGCTGCAGGCTTGCCTGCTGGGTAGCCCTTTACTCCATTAATTGTTCTCCTAAAGTCAATGAGAGAAGTTTCCAAATTGGTCCCTTATGGACACACAGTCCAGATGTGTAAGGAGGAGCCAGGACCTGGGGCTTGCTGTGTATTGTTGCCGGGTAAAATGAAATATGAAAAGTGCTGGGACAAACGTATTTCCATTTTGGTAGTTGATTTGGCGTCCATTTTCTCTCACTGAATGCTAAAATCACTGCTGTGTTACTGTGATAGAAATGTTGGTTCTCAGACACAGATGATGCCCGCCTGCAGCCTGGCGGGGTTCCGGGTCTGGTACGTATTTGCATAGGGCCTGACAAGATGTGTGCAGTGAGCCCTGGACGCCCACGCATGCAAAATGCAGCTTCATCACCCGTCTCCTATCTGCCTTGCTGCAGGTCTGCAGAGCGACCTGGCTGCAGGGGTGCCATGGGTCTGCCTGGGGCCCCCCACTCATCGCGGCGGCTGCTTACGGCTCTTTTCGAACTGGGGCCCCAAGCTATGAGGCAGCACGGGGCAGGATGTCTGAGAGCCGGCCCCTTACCTGTTTCTTAACGTTTTAGCAGCCTGACCTCCACTGTGGTTTGTCTGCCTGCGCTCAGCTTCCCGCAGCACGCTTCCTTCTGCCCCGCGCCAGCCCCTGGGTTCGCCAGGCAGCGAGAGGAGCCAGTTCCTCGGGGCAGGAGCAGCAGGGCAGTGCCTGGCTGTGGGTACGACCCCCCCCCTCCAGCTGTGCCGCGAGTGAGGCCGCTCTTCCACCAGCAAATAAAAGGAGCCAGGATCCGTTTTCTGCCCGTGGGGGTCAGTGGCACGGAAGGACCTCGCTCCACCTCAGCCTCTAGGCTTTGCACGTGCTCTCTGCAGAAGGACAAACTTCATCTCAAAGCAAGATTCTGCTCCTCACACAGCAAAATAGCCTGGGACGGTCCCTGTCCCTGCCGGGGGGTTGCAGCATGCCCACCCCCCCTACCCCCCGCCGCTTGGCGTCTGCACAAGGCAGGTGGAGAAGCGCGCGGCCGGTGTGCAGCGAGCCCGGTGCTCGGCAGGGCTCCCCGGCATGCCCGGTGTGCCGGGGGGGGGAGGCCAGGCAGCCCCGGAGCCCAGGTTCGTCCCTAAGTCAGGGGAGGGCCAAGGGAAACCATTTTCAGCTGATCTCCCCATAGCTCGCTGGCCGTGAGACCGGGGACTGTGGTATTGACTAAAACCTCATTCCCCACTGATTCACCCTGCAATTATGAGATTGAGCAGAAATCATAAACTCCATCTGAACTGTAGTTGTCCCTTTCTTTTTTTTTTTTTTTTTCTTTTCTCACTCCTGTGGTTTGAAACTATGTAGAAACGTTTTGGAAGGTTTCTCAATACATGAGCTTAACCATAAGTCTCAGCAGGGGGAACATATTATCGGGGAAAGGGAATTACTGCTTTAGCTGTATGCAAGACACATTACCTTGGAAAGAATCACCATCTCGCCAAAAGCTTCCCACTCTTGGTCTGGCAGGTCTGGAATGTTCAAGTCAGATGAATTTTGAAAGAATCATTATGTAGCAGCAGTTTCAAAATATCAGTTTACTAATGACTTCCTTGCACCCATGAGTGTGTGAGAGGTGAGAGCAGCAGAGATTTTTGCAGTCCCCTGGAGGAGGTGTGACAGTGATGCACATTGTGCCTCTTCACAGTCACAAGTGTTGGATGGTTCTTGGGGTCATCTTAAACATTGCTAGAGAACTTGGTTTTCTTCAGTTTTGTTTGCAAGAGAACAGGATTAGTTTCATTACAAGTGTAAAAAACAAAAACAAACAAACAACCTCTGGAATAAGAGTGGTATATTGCCATGCCCTTCCCGTCCGCAGGAGCCTGACTTCAAATCCCAGTTGTGCTTAAGGATGGAAACGGAGCAGCCGTGGGCTGGTCCAGGCAGCACGCGCGAGGCTGTGGCGAGAGCCGGGTCTGCCTTAGCGCTGCCGGAGTCGGGTGCTGGATGGGGCAGAGCCGAGGGCAGCCTGTCAGGTAGGATCCGCTGCGTGTCCCGGGCGCGAGTGCGCCCAGGAGCAAGGGTGCTCTGGGCTGCGCCTTGCCTGCCCGGGTTCGTGGCGCGGAGCCTCGCTCCCTCTCTGCCTTCCTGGTGGTGGTGCTTGCCAGGCTGCACGGGGCTAGTTGCTTTATTTTTTTAATATTTTTTTTTATTATTATTTCCTTTTTCCTTCTAGTTTCACTGATGATATTTCTGGGAATGTTTAGCTCTACATGCCGATTTTGCAATAATTACTCTGTTCTGACTCAAAAGGCTTTTCTGGAAAAATGGTTTTAAGTTATGAAAATACATTAACCCTTTGCATGTGCCTTGCTGGCAAAACGCAGAGTTGCTTTTGTTCGTCTGCTGTCCTTGTGGTGCAGGTACCAGTGCCCTTGGCTGCCTGGAGAGGTAAGGAGGGAAGTTGCTGAAACCACGGAGGGTGTAAGTACAAGTTAATAAGCACAGTGTTCAATCCTAGACCTTGTAATGAGCAGAGAAAGTCTCCTGGATGTCCTGTCTGTTTCTAGTTCCGTGGAACCCTGTTTATCTCTGTGGGTCTCTCCCTTCCCGTAGTATCCGAGGGCCTCACAGACATTAATGGATGACTCACAACACATCTGTGAAATAAGGAAGTACCCCCGCTTTAGAAACGGGGACTGACACGGACGTAGATGATATGACTTGCCCAGTTTCACACAGGAAATGTGTAGCCGAAGTGGGAATTGAACCCAAGTCACTTAGTTTAGCACTGGATTGCCTTTTCCCCTTGGCAGGGCTACAGCAACTCGGCAGATGTTGCATGTGAGAATTTGGTTTAAGAATCAAATGTGTGAATCATGCTGGTAGATGCCTGGTTTTGTGGTTGTTTGGGGTTTTTTTGTTTTTGTTTTTTTTAATCCTTTAAAAAATAATTTATATGTTCTCTAACAATTAGCTGCCACTGAAAAAGAGTAAAACTCACGCTGTGTGTCTGCCTCGGGACAGACGGGGAGCAGGCAGGTGTGTTTCAGCCGGGCAGGGTGTGAATGTGCCGCAGGGATTAGGCAGCGGCGTTCAGACGTGTCGAGCAAGCGGCTTCTCCCAGGGGCTGTGCCCAGCCCCTCCTGCGCTGCCCTTCCCGCTGGCCTGTGCGTGGTGGGCACTGCCCGGGACAGCCGTCCTCCTGCCCCTCTGACCATCCTCGCCAGCAGCACCGGGTACCCTTCGTGCCCGCAGCCTTCGCCCCGTGGCTCTCGTCCCTTCCCCTCCCTGCTGTGCCTTTCCAGCTGCCTCCTTGCCCAGCTGTGCCAGCAGACCAGGGGCACATGGGGGGTAAGTGCAGCGTGGGACATCAGCTGGAAGCGGGGTGAGAGGGGAAGGGGCTGTGGATGGACACAAACCACCTGAGAGTGCTACTCACGCTTCATACAGATACGCTCCTTTTATCATCGAGCCAGAGGAGCACAGAGGGAGCGATCTTTTGCCCATCCCAAGTGCTCCTCTGAGCCATGGAGGATGCGCTTGCCCTTCCTGTCACTCCTTTTTCAGCCAGCTGTAGCCACTTAGGGAAGTGGCATTTGCCCCAGAGCATGGGGCAAGGTGAGCTGGGAGTCAGCATGGAGGTTCCCTTGCCCCATGTTGGCCCCATGTGCCTGCTCGGAAGAACTTCAGAGTCCTCCTTTCCCCAGCAGAAGCAGATGTTGGAGAGGAAAGGGGAGCACTGCTTGTCCACGGTCCCTTGGCAAAGAGGGGAGGAGGACTGAAGAGCCCCACGGCTTCTTACCCCCTTCAGTCTAGAACTCTCATAATTGGCATGATGATGGCAGTGATTTGGGGAATTTCCTACTCGGGGGTGGCCGGAGGACTGGCTGTCCAGAGCAGGCACCGTGGACATGACGACGCTGCATGGGCTAGAGATGGGTGAGGGGGCATTAGGAGTTTTTGCAGAGCCCAGCAGCGTTAACTGCTGCTGTACATCTCTTCCTGCAGCACTGCCCATGTGCATCTGCCCTGCTCTGCTCACATCCCAGCTCCACCCGCGAGCGCGCTCCCTCTTTCCTCTCTCAGTGGGCAAGCTCCTCATGGCAGCGTTTATTTTCTGTGGTATGTGACACTGAGCGCGCCATTGGGACTCGTAGATGGATAAATTGTCACTTGTTGAAACAGCTGATGGCCGGGTCCAAACGCTTCGGCGACTCTGGGCATGAGCAAGAAACACGCGGGACCCAAGGGTCTCCTGGTGCACGAAGCGCAGCAATGAGTCCGTCCAGCTTGTGGCTCTTCCCCCACAGAGCACAATGCCGAGCACTGCCTGGAGGTAGGAGCTGGGCCCAGGGGATGCTGCTCTGTCTCTCCGCCGTCCCACAGAGCTGCAGAGTGAAGGTCCCGTTTGTTTCTCCTCTCTGTGGCTCGTGACCGCTGTGCTTTTGGCTGCAGGGTGCACCAGCCCTATCTGCAAAGACCAAATACACCATCCTGGTGGTGGAGCAGGGAGGGTAACCTGGGACATGGGACGTGGGATCCAGCTTCCTCGGGGGCAGGACAGTCACGTCTTGCATTTCATCACCCTGTGCTTCGCGGCGGTGCAGGAGGCATCTCTTCTCTTAGGGATGCTCTGTCCATAACACAGCGTGGAGGCACCAGCTGATGCCAGCAGGACTGAGGTGGTTTGAGCTGTGTGAGACTTGGCTGGGTTTTAGGTGGCGTGGCCCCAAGGAAGGTGGAATTCCAGCCCTCTTCCCAGCTAAATGAGTGCTCCCTGCGCCTGGGTGTGTGGTGGCCACAAAGTTCAAATGGAGTTTTGTGACGCTTCACCAAACGCGTTTCCACTTTGAGCTCGGGACTTGGCAGTGGGCAGGGCTGTGCCCGGGCACTGCAGTGCCATCGTTCTGCCGCTTTGCTCTTGCTGAGCTTACAGCTTCTGGGGGTCTGCGTGGCAAAACTGGAATGAAAACCTAAGTGGGGAAAAAATGACCATTTTCTCGTGGCTGTGGTTGGGCGTGCTGCTCAGGTGAGAGGAGGCTGCCTCCACAGTGTTTAGCTTCCAGACTTACCCTTCTTTAGATGTTTGTGTGTGCCTGTCTGCCTGGACTGAGCTGGTGTCTGCGGGGAGGTGCACAGGTCCCTTGGGAGGCCCTGGCACACACTCGGGGTTCTGCTGTTTGGAGAGGTGGGCTGCTGAGGTGGCCTCACACTGCCACCTCGCCTTTACACAGCTGGTATTGGCACAGGGAGGTGCAGCGGGGCTTGCTGCGCTGTGTTTTCAGGAAGAAGGGAACGATGGGGGCTGGAGATCTGACAGGCACGATCGGGTCTGTGACGGCAGAGGGCTGGAGCAATAGGGAGGGTGCAGTGCGGAACTGGACGCGCTATGGCAAAAAGGCAAGGTGGCGGCAAGCTGGGTTAAAGGTGGGTGGAAGAAGGTGGCGGGAGCGAAGCTCCTTTGGGCATGTGAGACATAAAGTCGGAGGTTGTCCTGCAGCAGCCAGCTGTGGGAGCACCATGAAGCTTTCATAAATTTGTCACAAAGCCTGAGAGACCTTAAACTGCTTCTGAAAACCGGGGGTTCTGTGCAATCAGAATTGTGCCCTGGAGGCGCTTCAGTAAGCGATATATTCTGCCTTTGCTCCTCCTGTGGTTCAGAAACTCCGTGGCCACGTAGGAAAGTAAGAGAGAGGTGGTTGGTCCTGGTGGTGTTGGCCGCTGAGCTGAGCCCTGGTGGCCGGTTCAGCCCCTGTGCTGCAGGCTGGGCTGCACAGGTGCCATGGGACACAGGACTGGTGATGGGGAGGGACGTCGGCCCGGGGGAACCATACATTCTCCTGTGGAATTGCAGTCCTTGTGTGCGGTGTGAAGGAAATGACTTTTTCTTTGCATGTAAAGTACACTTGGAACACGGTCCATACTCAGGGTTGTTTTTAAAGTAGATCTTCATTTGGAACGTTGCTTTCCTTTAGCTAAACCTGACCCGTGTGCAGATCGGTTCAGGTCCTGTTAGGAACCCTGGGGAAGGCAAGCACGGAGGAACCGAACGGTCTGCTTAAAGCTGAATGTGGTCTAAATGCAAAACTCGGGACTAAGTGGGAGCTTTGCAGGGCGGGCTGCGGCACCTGGGCGCTGATGTGAATACTCAGTACCTGAGCAGACCTGAAGTCCATGCCAGGGTGTGGAGATGTGCCTCGGCTGTGCTGCGGCTGCCCGCGGCTGGCACCGGCCGGGCTGCGGTTTCCCTTGCCGCCTGGTCCGGGAGGAGGAATGCCCCCGGCACGGCGGTGGCTGCGAGCGTGCACGTCACCGTCGGGGCACACGTGCACGTCACCGTCGGGGCACACGTGCTGAAGGAGGTGAATGCAGTCACCAAGGGCTTCTCCAGCTGTTGGGACTGAGTTTGTGTACTGTTTCGGTTACCAAGCAATCCTCTCCATCAGGGCACCTGATGTAAGTCCTGTGCGCTCGCTGCTGAGGTGGCATTTCAATGTACACGCAGTGCCATTCCAACATGCTGTTTCTTTTACAGACTGAATTAAATCGTGGGCAAACAGAAGAGAGACACCATCAAAATTACAGACTACCAAATCCACTGTAAGTAATCTCCGCTTTCTTCTCTAGTGACTTAGCCTGGATGTGTGCACTGTCCTTTGCAGTGGGCTTAACCTGGGAGCAGGACTTGCTTTGCTGTTTGTCTGGTTTATTTTGCTTTTTTCTTCAATGTATTTGAAGAGCATTTGCCTGGCATGTCCTCCCAGTGCTGCAGTAGCATTTTATATTTCTGAGCCTAGTTACAAGAGGTAGTGACAGGGGATCTGCTACAGCTGCCCGCTGTTTGCGTTGTAAATCCCTCTCAGCCATGAATCACCGCATGTCTGAGGTGGCACCTGCCCTTTTGTTCAAAGCTGCAGCTGGGATCTAGCTGCAAAGGCCACGATCTCCGGGTGGCAGAGTGCCCTGCCACCCTGTGCTTTGCCCATCACCTCATCTACTTTTGTAAAGTGTGGACTTGCAGGTTTTTTGTAAGAACTGGGGAACATCGTGAGCTACTGAAAAAAGGGATGTGGTTTCCCACAGATGTGTCTGTCCAGATCGATTCCTCGGTAGGTGAAAAAGGGGTAAATGCTGAATGTGGCTTTTCCATAGACGGGACATTTTAGTGGCTGCCAATAAGAAGGGAGCCTGTATCTGTCCCTCAGCGGAGCAGAAATAGGAATTTGTGTTTTACTTAATTCACTCACTTCCACAAAACTTCTATGATTTTAAAATATATTTAACATACGTCAAATGTTGGTAATTGGTTAAGTTTAGTTAAAATTGCCCAAATGGCTTAAAAGTTATCACAAGCAATAAACAGGCAGGTCTTCTAGCAGCACAGCAGGCATTCTCAAATAAACTTTGCATCCTTGAAAACAGGCTAAAATTTGGTATATAGAAGAAAATGCTGTTATGGTTGGGGGAAAAAAAAATAATATATATATATATAGGAAAGGCAGAGTTGAAACGTCTTCCCACTAGTCACACTGGGTCTCCATCTGGCTGGGACAGGACCAAGCACTGGAGGAAATCCTTCCATCCGCTTGAGTATTGCCAACAGCAGAGTTTTGCCACCAACAGGATTGTAAGGGTCTACTGTAACGAGACGTTTCAGTGTCCTGGAAACAAAAGGCAAGGGACAGAAAGCCAAGCACTGCAGTTTCCACATTGCTTGAAAGGAATGAATTCCGGAGGCCAACTATGATGTAGAAGACGACCTGATGCCTTCACATGTCTTTTCAGTGATGTTCCCACCGGGAGCTCAGGTGGCAGGTGCAGCCTGCAGCATTTCTCTTCCCGCTTATGGGGGGTCTCAATCCTAAATCCAATGGTAAAGAGCTTGTCTGGGTGCGTGGCTGCATATATGTGGTGATAGTCTCAGGCACAGAGGGACCAGCCTAGGGCTCGACCCTATTTAGCTCTTCCTCAAACCCTTAAGGAGGACTTAAGTGGGGCTTAGGATTGGGAGAGACTGTGTGCTTGGGCTGCTTTGCAGGAATTCATTTCAGCCATAATAAATTAATTCAAAATACCAACAATTGTGGCTTTCTAACAGAGCATTTCTAAGCATTTTATCTCAGGCTTTAGGGTAAAATTCTGGTCCCATTAAAATCAGAAGGAATTTTGTCACTGATTTCTTTCATCAGGGTGGCAGTCCTTGTTTCCATCATTGCTAATGAAGCAGGCATTTCTGTTCATGTTCGCTCTATTGCATGTCGAGTAAAACCCTAAGAAATTACGTTTGAATAGAAATAATAGCTGGAATCCCCAGTTTTAGTGCCGGTACTTTGGGTTTGCCCACAGACATGCAATGTTAACAGCTGGAAACCATGTGCCACAAAATCCATGTGACGTTTTTTCTTAAAAGATTTGCTGACGTTGTGCCAACGCCGTGCGCTGCCTTGCTGTGCGGTAGCTGCTCTCGTGCTGCTCTGCAGAGAGCACAGTGCAGAGTACACGCTAAGTGAAAGTGATAAGCAAAAATAGTAGAGGCATAACACATGACAGAGAAGAACCTACTCAGGTCATGAGGAGGAGATGAAAGTGAAACCAAAAGATGTGCCTTTTCTGAGAAAAAATTGGAGAATTGGGGAAGCGTGATGAATATTAAAAGGCTCAAGTCTGAAGGTAGATTTTGACTGAGGTAAGGAGTGCAGAAACTGGAAGGAAAATAAGGAAGCAAAAAAAGAGTCTCTTTTCCCACCCGCCTTAGTCCCACTAAGTCCAGGAGCCAGCAGGCAGCTGCCTGTGTGCAGAGGAGCTCTGTGGAGGGCTGGCCCGCGATAGCCCCCCTGCCTCTGCCAGCTGGAGGGATGCAGCAAGTGAAAGAGAGAGAGCAGCGGGAACAAGATCTCTTATCTGGTGTAACGCAAGGAGATTCTCCTTAGTTACTCTAGGTTGTATCTGAGCTGGACGGAGCAGTGCAGCCAGCTTGCTGGAAGCTCTCGTTCCCTTCCTCCACCGTGCCTCGAGGTTCACAGGGGAGAAAGCCCCCTACAGCTTTTAACTGGGTGCACTTAGTTTTTTCTACCACTTCATTTTCACTGCTGAAAATTTTTCTTTGGAGTGCTTTCAATCTGGAGCAACTGCATCCAGCTAGAAGATTGCCATTGCCATTCCAGGGGCCATTTCCAGTAATGGAAAAAATATGTGGAAAGTAGCCTGAATTGCCCCAGAATGGCTGTGCTCGCTGCTGTAGGCAGCAGGTGCTCTTGTTTGTTGACCAATTCTTTAAATGTTAACTTTTGTGCAGAGTTCTTAACAAAGTCAGCTGGGGCCCATGTGTTCATCAGAGGAGGCTGAGGATGGTATGAACATTTGGGA
Source organism: Microhierax caerulescens (assembly GCA_035590215.1). NCBI lineage: Eukaryota > Metazoa > Chordata > Aves > Falconiformes > Falconidae > Microhierax > Microhierax caerulescens. The sequence goes on along the minus strand of JAVJGJ010000037.1, from coordinate 119,163,817 downwards.
TGATACTGAATCATCTCAGGAAGCTTCCTCACGTTATTATACGTTTAGGAGTGAAAAGGGAGCCTATAGGAGAAAACGCTATTAAAATGTTTTTCAGGCATTCTCGAGTTGGCAGTTCTTAAATGTGAGTGCTTGAGCTTGTGGGAGGCAGCGTTCGCTTCGCGCTTGCTGGAAAAGTCTCTGCTTAAATCCACTTCTACCAAGTTAACGTGCCCTGTGTGTCACGAGCGGGGCAAAGAACAGCATCTCGGCCAAAAATCTACATGATAATTCAGCTCTGCAGCTGACTTTGATCTTAAGTCCTGTGCTGTAAGTACAGTGCTCCAAGTCTAGCCCAGACCATGGTCGGGGTTAGTCAGCATTGAAGAGCCAGCACTCCCCAAAAAGGGGTTTCAAAATGTAATTAATTATTCCTCACAGCAATGAGCCCGTAAACATGAGACACCTTTCTTAGCAGGTTGGGGCAAGTGCAGGTGCTCTGCAGGTCCTGGGAAGAGGTGAAGCTCATGCTGGAGGGGAGCAGAACCTATATTTGAGGAAAAGGAAGGTGAAGTTTAAGGACAGGACTGATTTTCTATATGGTCACCTAAGATGTGGGTGTCACAGCTGGCCAAGTAAGCCATGAACCCAGTCAATACGAGCTGACATCTCAGGGCAGTCAGTCTCACTGAACTGGGACCTGAACGTGGGACTCGGTGCCCCCAGGCTGGGTCCCTCATTGGCACCTGCCTGCCTGTGATAGTATAAGAAGCTGTGTCTAAGGACTTGAACCCTGACTTCTAGCCACCTAAGATTAGGTGAAAAAAATCCTGTCCAAAGAATAGGCAGTTTTTAACCACTTTTGTAAAGTCTAGTCGGTCATGATATGTCCTAGGGTGTTGTCGTATCTTGAGACTCTGCAAAATCAAAGTTGCTTTATGCTCCATTTCTCTCTCTTCTCATGGAACGTGGAGGGTCCGCAGGGTTGTGGGGATGACTAAGGAGTGGGTGATCTTGCAGGACTTTGCATTGAACACAAGCAACCTCTTCTGCTGGCTCTTCACTGATGCTCCTCAAGATGAAGTCAGGCCGTGGTGCAGCCACGCACCCTCCCCCTGCATGGGACAGGATCAAAGCAGCAGGGCTATGAGTAATTTCCCATAATTAAACTGATGACATTCTGTCACAGCAAGGCACTGCGCCCCAAGGCAGATAACAGCTTTGTAAAGAAGGACGATAGTTCTTTTCTCGTTGTAAATTACATGTATCGATTTACTTCACCTAAAGAGCGCCATCCTCCTTTCCTTAGGAGTATGCCACCCATGTGCTATCCCGTCTCTTGGCAATGCTGTCTTACCGCAGCGGAATCAGAGTTTCCTCTGCGAGTGCCTCGTTAACAGCTGTATTTGCCGACAAGGGCGGTCGGTTTAGGAGAGTCTCCCATTCAGACTCATTGTAGAAGGGTTCCCCTGTGCAGACAGCCGGCTCCACATCCCGCCCGTACGTACGCGCACGCCGTAGAGGCTGGATTTGCACCATTGTTTGGTAACAAAAGGCAGGAAATTAAAGAGGCACGGTTTGGGTAAAGGAGTGTGTGTGCTTTCTCTTTACCTGCTGTCGTTGTAAATGACACTGAAGATTATCGCAAGCTTAAGAGCGGATTTTATGCAGAAAAGACTCGCTTTTTATTTGTCAGCGAATGTATGTGCTACATTAGGCAGTGCTTTGTATTTAGGCACCCTTACCGTGTAGTCTCTTTGGAAGGGAAATGTAATTATAAAAAATGTAAAACCATAAATGTTTGCAGGAGATTAGAAGGAATTCAAGTCTGAAGCCGTTTTGATACATTTTTCAAAACTGTCTGTGTTTCAAGTTACTGTCTTCGGTTACTGCTGCAGAGCCAGGTTGTGTGTGCATTAAACTGAGCATGAGTCCCAGAGGTTTGACTTAGTACAATGTGTGTTTAGATTACTTTTAATGGCACTTTCTCATGAATGGTAGACATTCAGTCAGTTATTCTGAATTACTTTTGTGCAAAATATTTACTGTTATCCTCTATAGAAGTAGCAGCGTTTAATTACTTAAATACAAATGCTGAAGTAATTTTTTTTTTGTTTGTTTTCTTTTGGATGTAATTACAGAAATGTGGGAAATACTTTTCCAAGGCTTTTGAACTCAGAAGTGGAACAGAAGGAAGACACAGGGACACACACACCGTTCAGTGTTATTTTCCTTGCACAGGAAAAAAAGATCATTATGAGATGAGCACTAAAGTCTCAAGTTTTCAAAGGTTTGCATAACAAACAAGAGACACATTGTGGGTTGCATCTTGACTTTGAAGGCTTGCCACTGTCAACTGAAATAAAATGGCAAGGTTTAAAGCCTTAACCAAGTTCACAAGGAAAATATTTGGACTAAAAGTTTTGGAAAGTTTTCTCTCTTTGAAGTAGTTTGTCATGTGTTACCAATGTGAACTTTATTGACCTTGAAACTTTTTTTTTTTTGAATCAAATAGCAACTAGTGACACTTTAGTAAAATCTTAAATCAACAACCATCTCCTGGCGGCTCCAGCTTCATAGCAAATGCAGGCAAAACAGGGAATCTACAGAAGAGACCTTTATTATTCATAAATGAAGCCTGCCAAAACCTTCCCGAAATAGCATTCAAAGACCCTTTTAAGGTCATGGATCCTGAACAAAGCCAGAAGAGCACAAAAAAGGCTGAGGAAAGTCCAAGAAAGAGGCTTCCCAAAGGAGAGGCTTTCCAAGCCAGTATTTCATCCACAGCTACGTACCAGGGCAGCTCTGCTTCTTCGCAAGGAACCCCTCTCCGAGATATCATATCGCAGCAGCACTTTTCTGGTTCTTTGCCGATTCCAAGAGAGGAGTCTCAGGAGAAGACTGGACATCAGCAGCAACCTAAGCCTTCCTCTTTTGAACATCCTCCCCACGTTCCGCAGCTTCAGCAGCACGCACTGTCACCAGCATTTATGTCTCCTGGGAAACCAGAGCATGTCCTCGAAGGTCCCACGTGGCAGCTAGTTGATCCAGTGAGACCAGGTCCCTCTGGCTCCTTTTCATCACCTGGGCTTCACTCTCACCACGGCCAGCTCCTACCTTCCCATTCACCGATCATTCCTGGAGAGGACATGCCGTCCGTTCAAAAGGTCTATATCCCTCGCCCTTCGCAGGTTTCCTTAAAGCAAGCTGAGGAAGTGCACAAGAAGGAAAAGAAACCTCAGAAGCCAGGCAAATATATTTGCCAGTACTGCAGCAGGCCTTGTGCGAAGCCGAGTGTGCTCCAAAAACATATCAGGTCGCACACGGGTGAGAGGCCATACCCTTGCATTCCATGTGGCTTTTCTTTTAAGACTAAGAGCAACTTATATAAACATAGGAAATCTCATGCTCATCGGATAAAAGCTGGGCTGGCCTCAGGGATCGGAGCAGAGATGTATCCATCGAGCTTGGAAATGGAAAGGATTGGTGGGGAGGACTTCGAAGAGCCAACGGAAGGGGAAAGCACAGATTCGGAGGAGGAAACGGGTGCGATGCCGGGCCACTCGGTAGAGCTGTCGCCGAGGCGGAAGCACACCCTGCTGTCCAGCAGCCTGCTGAGCGTGGGGAGCCAGGGCTCCAGCCATGACCGCTGTTCCTTGTCTCATTCCAGTACGTCCCAATCTCTTGAGGACAGCAGCCAGTTCGTGGAGCCCTCGTCAGACCATGCTCTGAGCCATAAATCCGAAGATACCCATACTATAAAGCAGAAGCTCGCGCTCCGCTTAAGCGAACGGAAGAAGGTGATAGATGAACAAGCTTTCCTGAGCCCCGGGAGCAAAGGGAGTACCGAGTCAGGCTACTTCTCACGATCAGAAAGTGCGGAGCAGCAGATCAGCCCACCAAATACTAATGCAAAATCTTATGCAGAAATTATTTTTGGGAAATGTGGTAGGATTGGGCAGAGGACTGCAGCGTTAGCTGCAAACACAACCCAGGGGTTTCCGCACCTGTCTACCGAAGAGAAACCTAGTATGGTACCGTTATCTGTGCCTAGAACACAGGTTATCGAACACATCACTAAGCTAATTACAATTAATGAAGCTGTTGTAGATACCAGTGAAATAGATAGCGTTAAGCCTAGAAGAAGCTCTTTATCTAGACGTAGCAGCATTGAATCTCCAAAGTCTGGTGTATATAGGGAACCGTTTCAGTTTGATATCAAGTCTGGTTCCAGTAGCCAGTTGGATGCATCAAAAGTGTTGACATCCCACGGTGAAAAAATTAAGCCCGAACAATCATTGTTGTCACTTCAGCAATCCCACAGTGCCACAGAGACAGTGCCTCTCCTAAGAAGCCACTCAATGCCTTCTGCTGCATGCACTATAAGCTCCCCCCATACCTTTAGAGGTAGCTATTCATTTGATGATCACATCATGGAGCCTGAAGTCTTAAGCCGCAGTCAAGCGTTTTCTTCCCACCCTCGAATGCTAAAACGACAACCAGCTATTGAGCTACCTTTGGGAGTGGAATACGTCTCGGAGGAGGTTAGCTCCGCGAACAAAGAAACTGTTTCCAAACCTCCCGAGGAGCCTGAAACCAAGGAAAGCGATCTTACCAAAAAGTCACGGAAGGGTCCGAAAGTGAAAGGGTTCATGTACGAGTGTAACATATGTGGTGCTCGGTATAAGAAAAGGGACAATTACGAAGCCCATAAGAAATACTACTGTTCGGAACTGCAGCTCTCAAAGCCTCGTTCTTCCACTTCCCATACCTCTGCAGAGACTGAGAAAAGTGTTGCGGATCCTGACACGTGGCCCCAGATGATGCATTACAAGCTAGGGAGCAGTTTGGAGCTCACCCCGCTACGAAAGAGGCGAAAGGAAAAGAGTCTCGGCGATGACGAGGAGCCTCCAGCTTTCGAGTTGTCTGACACTCCTTCCTCCAGTGCTGGGCCAGGGACTCAGTTTGCAAACCCAGCGTCATCTGATGTCGCTTTAAACCTGACCCGTGAATCCATTAAGTCACCAGCAGATACAGGTAAATCCGCACCTTCTGATGTCAGTGCCAGCTTTCATCCCAGGAATACCAAACCGGCTTCGAGTGCGGAGGGCAAAGAGAGGAGAACAACCTCAAAGGAGATATCTGTCATCCAGCACACGAGCTCCTTTGAGAAGTCTGATTCTATCGAGCAGGTGAGCAGCTTGGAGGAAGACAAGCCCTTGTCACAGTACTCCTCTCAGCCACCCCCCCAGCAGAGCCGCCCGCCTCACTCCCTGCAGCCCAAGCTGGTACGCCAGCCCAACATCCAGGTCCCCGAGATTCTGGTCACCGAAGAGCCTGACAGACCAGAGACGGAGCTGGAGCCGCCTCCAAAAGAGCCAGAGAAAACGGAGGAATTTCAGTGGCCGCAGAGGAGCCAGACCCTTTCTCAGCTCCCTGCGGAGAAGCTCCCACCGAAGAAGAAGAGGCTGCGGCTGGCAGAAATGGCTCAGTCCTCCGGAGAGTCCAGCTTTGAATCGGTGTCTCTCACCCGAAGCCCGAGTCAGGAAAGCAGCGTATCCCACAGCTCCAGCCACTCCGTCTCGTTCGATCGTGAAGATCACAGCAAGACCGAGTCAAGCAGCCAGCCCTCCGAGTCCCACCCAAAGCCGCCTGGCGTTGGCTCACATATGTTGATGGTACCAAGCCACCATCATCATTCCAGGGAAATGCGGAGATCTGCTTCCGAGCAGACACCGAACGTGTCCCATCCTTCCCAGATGTCAGAGACCCGCAGTAAATCATTTGACTACGGGAGCTTGTCATCCACTCCTGCCTCCACCCCCGGCCCTTCAGCCTCCGCGGCTCCACAGGAGAGAAGGAAATGCTTTCTGGTCCGGCAGGCGTCCCTCACCAGACACCCGGAGCACGAGCCAGACTCGGCCCCGGCAGGCCGGCCAGAGACAGAAGATCCCGTTCCTTCTTCAAGTAAATCTCCTTCAACAAGTCTGCCCCATCAGCCGACATCTTCATCCCCTTTGCCCTCTCATGGTACTTACCCTAGTGAAAAGAGTCAGCCAAAAGACAGCCCTCCGCCGGCATACACCCAGCCGTACACAGAAGCTTTGCAAGTGTTTCACCACCCCGTACCGCAGCTAACCCTGCACGAAAAGCAGTTCATGTCCCCGCAGGTTTCTATCTTTCCCTACCAGCACCTCCTGCCGCAGCCCGGGCAGTCTGCGGAGCTCTTTGCCGCGCACACCATGTCCGACATCCTCTCCGCTCAGTTCACCGTGCCCCAGATCCCTCCTTCCATATTTCAGAGCCCACCGCTGCCTCTGCCCCAGACGCTCATCCACCCGGGCCCGCTGCATATCGCTCCTCCGTTAATGTCGCACCCTGCCGACATGCCCTTCAGGCAGCATCCTTCGTTCCTGCCAGTGCATTACCCGGGCTCCTCGCCTATCCCGTCGGCCTTTTTTCTGCCTCTTCAGTCTCAGTTTGCTCTCCAGTTGCCAGGTGAAGCTGGTGGACATTTACCACAGATCAAATCCAGTATATTCCCAGCAGCAGGAACCTCCAGTCTTTCCCCGTGCACAGAATATGGCTCAGACAGTAGGCTGCACCCTCTGACCTGCACAACAAGTCCTTCGGTGTCTGTGTCCGCATCTCAGCTCGTCGTTCCGACGCGGTCAGACCCAATGGTGTCACTTGTTGTCCCTGTTCGTATCCAGACAAATATGCCGTCCTATGGGAGCGCGATGTACACGACGCTGTCCCAGATCCTGGTCACGCAGTCCCAGTGCAGTTCCTCCTCTATCGTCCTCCCGAAATTTGACGATCGCCAGCCCAAGGGCACCCTGGTATGTAGCGCTGGCGTTCATGGACTAGGTTTCGATCTGGCACAGATGATCACGGAGGATCAAAGGAGCATTTTCCAGAGCCCCTATCTGAGAGTGCCCTTACCCTTACCAGAACGAAAAGGCTACATGCCACTCACCTCCCCATCAGACAGCGTCCTCGGACTGGAAGGAGGCCCGTCAACAGTCGGCGGAAGCAAAAGGATGCTCTCTCCCGCTGGAAGTTTGGAGCTGACAATGGAAACACAACAGCAGAAAAGAGTGAAAGAGGAGGAGGCGTCTGAAGCAGAAGAGAAGTTGGAAGTGGTGAAGCCACCCAGTGCAATAGAGGAAGGGAAAAAGCAGGATAAATCTCACTTTCTTGCAGAAAGCCAAGGCAGGGTCGAAGTTGAAACACCACCTAGTTTGTCCTTAGAGCAGCCAGAGCCAAAGGAAATCCCAAGTACTTTGCAGCAAGCTGTGTCCCATTCAGGTTCTCCAAGTTTTGAGGCTCTGGAAGAGTATAAGCAGCCAGCTGGCAAGCAGTTCCTCAGCAAGGCACCTTTGCAACCCGTGAAGAAAGAAGACTCCAAAGAACTGGTGGAGCAGTCTCCACCAAACCCTCCAAGCGCTGCACCTCTGGCCGAGGTCACTCATAGTGCAATGAAGTCTCGAGAAGGTACAGACACGAAGAAGGTACTTCAGTTCCCCAGTCTCCACACAACCACTAATGTCAGTTGGTGCTATTTAAACTACATAAAGCCAAATCATATCCAGCAAGTTGATCGACGGTCTTCAGTGTATGCCAGCTGGTGTATCAGCTTGTATAATCCTAACCTTCCAGGTATATCCACTAAAGCAGCCCTGTCCCTCCTGAGGTCCAAGCAGAAGGTGAGCAAGGAAACCTACACCATGGCTACTGCTCCACGTCCAGAGGCAGGCAGGCTTGTCCCGTCCAGCTCCAGGAAGCCAAAAATGACAGAGGTAATGCAATCCTATCTATTTCTCCTCATCCATTTGGATACATGGGAAGAGGGGGACAAGGGACGGGGAATTGCTATTCTTAGTTTAGTAGGAGTTTGTTCATCCCTCTCTCAGTTTGGTAAGCATTTGTTCTCAGTGAAACTTTTAGAATGAAGAAGCTAAAACCCACTGTTAAAAAAAAAAAAAAAAAAAAAAAAGGCAAGCCTGCTCGAAGGCAATGTGCCATATTTCTGTTCTCCAGTTTCTATTTGCCTTGTAATCAAAAGAATGTGTAGGAATCACCACCACACCATGAACTGCCACTGCTCAAGCACAAAGGATTAGTCTTGATTTGCATTTGTCTTGATATTTCAAGTAGCTTTATAACATATTTTTTTTTTTTATAAATGCTGTTATAATTCCCTACATTTTGCATGTTATAAATGAAAAAAGGATTACCTTGGGGAAATGGGATTCTGTCTGGTTGTGCATCTGCTGATCTCACATTAATGAACATGGAGAGGCATGCTTAAAAGTATTTAAAAACATTAAAGGGAGATTTGCAAGTGTACTTAGGCCCCTAAAGAAGCGTAAAGGCATGCAGTGACATTTATAGAAGTGCCTCGGTAGGTTAGACGTGGTGTCTCGTTAAAACACACGTGGCGTTTGGCCCATGTAGTTCATGTCCTTAGCTGTCTGCCTGCTTTTCCAGGTACCTAAGGGCATTTTATACCTGGTCTTTAGAGTTAAGGGGAGAGAGGCAAGCGGCTTCGCAGGGGCAGAGCTTACCAAAGGCGCTGGCCATTTGGGCAGAGAAGTCTTCGAGACACTTCTGGTAGCTGCCTAGTGTTACGTGGCTCATTTTGAGGCCAGACTTTTCCCCTCTTGGTTAATGCTGAACCATGCAGATCCCTTTAATCCAGATCATGTTCATGTAGATTAGCAAACAGAATTGCTCTAAAGATTTTGCAATTTGATATTCATCTCAAGTCAATTTATATTGATGGATTATTCATTTTATTTCTGTATCATGAAATGAACTCTGAATATTAAATTTATCATAATCGCTGCTGCAGCTGCTGCTTATAAATATGTCTTAAAATACACAGTAGAGTCACTTTGATTCAATAAATGTTTATTTCTATTCAGCATTTCCACCATTCTTCGGCAGAAATCTGAAAGACAGAATTTCTAGGGACACAGGGGCAGATAATTACCTGCGCAGTGCAATAACCATGCTAATGCTCGATATTTATGCACTCGCTTTCAAAGGTTTTTATCTGAACGGTGTCATACCATCCTTGGTTTCTCCAACAGAAGTGCCTGTGCTCCTCTGAGCTTTGCTCTCTGACATGGTGCTAAAATGCACACCAAGTGTGTGTTTCAGAAATACGAGACCCTCATACCCTGAAGTTAAAGGTTAAGCTCCGGACAGGAATGGTTCAGCCCTTACTCATCAAAATACATATTTCACTGCATGCATTTGCTCAAAAGACTCAAAAGACTTTTAGAAAAAAACCTTAAAAGCTGACTGGTGGTGGAAGTTAAGGTTTTCATGGTACAACTTGCAGAGTTTGTCCTGCCAAATTCACCCAGGAACTGTTGTAGCCTAAATCTGACATTAGTTCCTGCTGCTTAAAGGAGTGAGGTTTGCAGAAATTATGTTAATTTCAGTGGAGATAAATTGACCTCTTGCCAGGCAGAGAAACAAGTTTTGATTAGATGATCAGTGGGAGTGAAATCCTCAGTTTAGTTTTTAAAATGCCTATGACTGACACAGCCTAGGAAGCAGCGCTGCTGGTTACTCAGGAAGATGCGATTAACAGGAGCTGCACAGCGGTAGCATCAATCAAAGGTTGAAAGTTCAGCCTTCAGTGAACTCTGCTCTAGCTATTTCTCTTAAATATTTTCTTCTTTATGTAACTAGAAGTCGTCAGTCAACACAACAGGAAATGTAAAAAAGCTCAAATATTTTGTACAATTATGCATGCAGCAAGCTACCGGCAAGCAGTAGTACTGTGTATACCATCTACGTACTTGGCTTGGTTTTTAAATTACCAGTGGGATTTACTGAGCAGATCAATTCTGAAGTGACTGTAGGCTCCAGCGTGCATGTAGGGATGGCTAATTACACTGTATCGGGCTTGCACACTTTGTAAATTAAATGAGATTGTAAAAGGGGATAGTAGTGACTGTATGATTTTGGCTCTCTCTGGTGCCTTTCATCTGTCTATGTTTTGTGCTTTCAAAAGTTGCAATAAATAAACCTCATGCTACATCTAGCAAGTCAATTGTTTTGTATTCCTCAGTAAATAAGGGACTGAACCGGGAAGGTTATCACTAGCATTTTTACAAGCATATCAGGAGGTGAAGTGACGATGGCCAAGGTTTAATTTTTGAAGGTGCTCAGTGTCTCCTGCCACTGATTTCCTCTGGGCACAGATGTCTCCATGCCCAGAGACAGCGGCTCAAGACCGTTTCTGCTGGTAAATTGTTAAACTGGTTCCTGGCACTGTTCTGTCCTGGGCTGGTAGCCCTCTCCTGGGCAGTTCCTGGGCACGGTTAGGGAGATAGGACAGGACAGGGACCGTTCCCGGGGGACCTAGGAAGGGTTAGGTGGGCCCGGTGGTGTGGATGTCGGCTCATCTGCGCGAGTTGGCTCCAAGGGCAAAGAGCAGTCCCGGGTGCAGGTAATGCTCCGAGCTGAGCTCCTGAAATTACTGGGCAAATTTGAAATGTTTGACCTCAGTTTTGCAAAGCTCCTTCTCAGTGAGCCCAGCTCTTCTCCTGCCGAGAACCCAAGGCAGTACCGGCGGCAGGCTGCCGGCGGGGCCGGCTTAGAGCCCTCCGACTTGTGCAAGTCTGGCTTTGAACTAGTCACTCCTTGGCTTCCCGTGTAACCACGGGAGGCAGAGACACCTCTTGTGTGATTCATCCTGCCTTAAGATAAGTGTCTAAGGTGGGGCAGATGAATCACCGTTGAAGAGCTGCCACTCTTTTCAGCAACTGTAAAGAGTAGAGGGTGACCAGCTCTGCTCTCGACTTGTGCCAGTTTGTTGGCTTCGTTCACGCCAGAATCCCTCTTTGTAACCCTGGTCTTCTAATGCCTTCAGTCTGTTCCCATAAATTACATATAAAGGCAGGACAAGGGGTAATTCAATTAAACTTCAAAGATCTTCTTGCACTTGCAAAAAGCGACCTGGGTGAGGGGCAATCTGCTGTCCTCTTTCAGAGCTTTGGAGACCCCTGCTATTTGTGCTGTTAGGTCGTAGAGGGGCAACGTCCCAAGATCTCGTTCTGGGAGTGGAGAGCTCCCCTGGCATCATGCAGAGCTGGAGAGGCAGCTCTAATGTTTAGGTCATATATACTATAACAAACAACATCAAATATGCTAGCTGAGATGTCCGTGCATGACTCAAACCTTGGTCTGAACAAGGGGTGGCAAGTTTAACACTGAAAAAGCAAATTCTACGCTGGGAACATCTGGGGAGGTTGAGGGTTATTTTCTCCCGAGGGTTCTGTGGCTTTCTCTGTGCTGTGCCCTTGGCACCAAAGTGTCGGTGAAAGGAAATCGCCCGAGAGCTTTGACTGTCAAGTGATTTATATCAAGTTTATGTGGCTAAAGTCTAAATTTGTGTGAATGTGCGTGTATGTGGGGGAAACCCAAAGGTTGAGGTTAAATATATGAATTCTACAGATGCCTCCTCTCTAGACCTTTGTAGATGCGTATAATAGAGAGAGGATTATCCAAGGACAGAGCAGTGGATTTGGGAACAGAGACCTATGGCTCTACCACACGTTCAGAGTGACCCCAGCCAAGACACTTCTCTTTATGCCTCAGTTTTCCAGCTGGCAAGAGCTGCATAATATTGAGCCACCATATGCAGGGGGTGATTTAAAAACTTGTAAGTGGTCACAGTAAATATAACCAGCAGGGCTCAAAATCCAGAAGCAGGGGCCCTGGCTGTTGAGAGGATGTCCTAATTACTGCACTTAGCTGTCAGGAGCAGCGTGTGTGGTAGGTTGCTGTCTCTTTCTGAGGCTGTTTGGTCTGTGCCTGTCTAGAGTGATTTTGTATGTAATCATTGATTGTTTTGCTCTTTTGGGGAGATAGGTTCATTTGCCTTCGCCCCTTTCTAATGAAGGTCGAAAAGATATAACTAGAGCTGAGAAGGAAGAGGATAAAAGAGGAAAATTGGAAGAAGAGGCTCTTGTAACCAAAAGAGGGGAGCCAGTCAGGATCAAGATCTTTGAAGGAGGGTAAGTGTCTCATTTTATTTCCCTTTCTCTGTCACAGTTGCTCGGGAGTTACTGATAACAACGATGGCAAGTCAGTGAAGGTGCCATGTGGAGGTGAGCAGAAGTCCAGGTGCGGTTGGATTTCAGCTCACTTTCCACAGCCACTGTAAAAACCTGGCCCTCGAGATCAGTAGTTACTCTGGACTGCGTTAATTTTCTTTTTTTTGAGTTGTGTTTAAGCTAGGAAGCACCTCGATATCTTTTCTGAGCGGGTGGTTGAGCGAAGATGGCTGAAGAGCACAAATGCATCTTGTAGCTGTCTCTAGTGTGACAGAAGTGTGCTCCGTATCTTTTAAATCTTCCCAGAGCCGCCTTCTGAAAATGATGTTCTTGATGGTTGTTACCATTATAAGGAGGATCTGGGGAGATCTTTTCTGATGCCTGTAGTTTGGGTGGGGGAGAAAAGAAGGATTATATTAATGTGATTTTAATCCGATCCAACCAAAGTAGCTCAAACCAGAATGGATGCAAGATCTAAATTTGATGAATGTCTTAATTCTCAGCTCCAGATAATTCAGAGTACTCTTCAGTAAATCAGCACTGGTCTAATACTACTGTTTATCTTTTCAAAAATAAACAATCAGCTAATAAGTAGCGTGTCTGTGGGGTACAATTAAAGATCATCCTTCCTGTGTGTTGCAGAGGGGGCCAGAGACATGTAAGAAATCCCTAGCAGGGTTCATCAGTTCTGCTTTTGCCATTGGGTGGTCCTGGGTTTTGTGTGTTAGAAAAAGGTTTTAATTAGTCAGTAGTTGTGGTTTTCTGCTGTTACTAGTTGAAGTTTGCTTGTTCTTTAAAAAAATATTTCATTAGCAGATGATCAAACTAGCTAATGAAAACATTAAAATAGTCCTTTGGGAAAGGAAACCTGCTTGTTTGTTCGGAACTCGCCTCCCACCCAGACGCAGGCGCCGTGCGCTCAGTGCGGGTCTCGGTGCGTGTCCGCGGGGAACGCAAAGAGCTAAAGAAGTGCCGACCCGTGATGGGGACGACCTGGAGTGGTCTAGGGAGGGAGCCAGGAAACAGCAAGAAAGCCGCGGACGGAGGGGGGCGACGGGTTTGGGGTGTTGCCATCACCCTCCTGTAGCAGACAGGGCCCGTGGGGGTCACTGTGCGCCGGGTTTCGTTGCTCTAAAGCCCCCGAGCAGCCTCAGTTTCCCTCAGCTGGGCTCTCCCAGAGCTGTGGCCATTTCAGGGGGACTCGGGCTCCGTCCTAGACGTGATGAGAGAGGCTCAGCGTTAACAGGAGTGAAAGTCACCCTGCCCCTCACAGAGCAGCTCTGCGGAGGCTCCTTGGGGGGAGGTGCTGGCTGCTCCCCAACTGTCCCCCACCAAGACGAGCTGCGTCCCCACGTCCCTGCGCTCACCTGGGGAAGCTGTCTGTGTCCCCGAGCCCAGCACAACGGATGCAGAGTCACGTTTTCTAAACGACAGACACAAAATAAAGCAACTTTTTCAACATGTTCCATGTAAGCCAGCGTCAGGGAATGTATTAGTCATTCTGAACGTATGCTGTGTTTTATTTTAAAGTTCCTGTAGCACTGACTTCAGGCAGCCGTCCTTCTGGATGTGAGACAGAATATAGTAGCTGTTTAATGCCAAGCACAGGCACTAATGCAACACACTAGGTCACATAAATAAATTTTATATCTAAATTACATGCCATACACACTGCTAAGAGGTCAGGCAAGACAGGCTGGTCTCCCGAGGTGCGTTGGTGCATACCTGGCGGTCCGTGCCTAGCTCCCACAGGGTTTCTCGTGTCAAATTGTTCAGCCTCAGCAGCTTCTATCTGCGAAGATATTTCCTTGCCGTGGAGGAACAAGCTTTCAGATGAATCTGCATGGTGCCTAGTGCTTTGTGCACAATACTGAAAGGATCAGACCCCTTTTCCTGGCCAGCTCTTGAAAGTGTTTTACAAAAAGTGCGTCACTCTCAAGACATTATTCCACTGTCTTCCCCCCACCCCCAGCCTCCTAAAAATTTCCTCCTTGTCTCATTTTCTCCCTTATTTATTAGTTTCACATGGTCTGCTTCTGGCTAGACCCATCCTTCCAGCAGGACGCAGTTGGTTTCAAATCTTTTGGAGCCATCCCATGCCTTGTTGCCTCAGCCAAGGAGGGAGATTGTAAAGAAATGCAAGTGTTCTCACAAAAGGTGAACTTGCCGCAGCTTTTTTAGCTCCTTCTTCCCCTCAGTTTCTATTTCTTTAGGGCTCTTGCCTTTCTCACTGCCATTTTCAACACTTGCTTTTCCCTCTACACAGTCTCCTGGCTCCATCAATCCCATAGCTGCCTTTCCCCTGTTGTTACATTGCTTGTAGCACTGCCAGGACCAGCTCGCTACTTTCCCTGCTGCTGTCCAGCCTGCTGGCTGGAATCATCTTTCTTGGCTTTCAGAGAAGACCAGAAAAGCCAGATTTCATACTTTCATTATACCCAGTGCCCGTTTTTAAGGAACGAACCGATGAACCTGCCAGAGGCTCTTGGAATGTGTGGGGCAGCTTGGCTTCCCTTGCAAAGTCTCTCCCACTGAAGATGTCTCCTGCCTGGCCGTGAAGGTGGATGGTTGCTTTGTTTGTGTTTACCTTCTGGGAAGTGTTTTGGAAACAGCAGCTTGCAAATCCCTTGAGCCTTGAGGTACGTTCGTACCTGGGTGTAGGGTCAAGGCTCAGCAATGCCATGCGTGGGGTGTGCTCAAGCTCAGTTTTTCCCTCATCGCTCCTTCCCTGAAGAACGTCAGTCAGCCCCTGTGGTGCCATCTCAGGATGCGGAGTGGTGGCCCCTGGGGCTGTCAAAAGGACCTGGGTGGTGGGAGGTGTTCGTCTCCAGTTGAGTTACCCAGCCATTGGAGCATCTCCCTCCCTTGGCCCCCCGTAGTCCCTTTGTATTGTGCCTCTGCTTCTTGGGGACTGCAGGAGTGTGTGGCTCTTTCTGCCTTGACCTTTCCACAGTTAACTGTAGACAGGATCATCAGAGCTTTCTGTTGGGCTCCTGTTTAAAGAACAAATTTCTCTTAGAGAGCAAGTCTTGGGGTCACTCCATCTGCAGTTTCAGCAGTGGCTTTTTTACTTGTACTCCTGACATTTTTGAAGACTGGATATAGCTCCATTGCAACCAGCATTTAGCCCCCACCCCACGGGGACACCACATGCACTTGACTGCAGAGGACGTGGGGGTCGTTTGTCACCCCACGCACAGGCTGGGCGCTGCACAGTCTCCTCAGCTCGTGTCTGGGAGAGCCATGCCATTAGGCAGCCAGGTCAGTGTTTGTACTCCCGAAGGAATTGATACAAATATCCATTGGACTTGTCCTGAGGGATATTGTGGCGGTTTTGAGCAATGAAAATGACCTTTGAAGGTCAAGCTGGCCAGTCCTGCTTCAGGAGAAGTGCCGTGATTCCTTGGTGGCTCTGTGTCACCTTCATCAATCCACTCTGGTGCTTTGGAGGCACCAGGCCCATTCTGAAATCTTACATCATGAAACTGTAGACTGGTATTGACCTGATTTGAGAGCGAGGTCTGCGATGGTATCGTGGTCTTGCCAGGGAAATGTTGCCTGTTCGCTGTGCATTAGCATCACCGTGA
Source organism: Microhierax caerulescens (assembly GCA_035590215.1). Lineage (NCBI taxonomy): Eukaryota > Metazoa > Chordata > Aves > Falconiformes > Falconidae > Microhierax > Microhierax caerulescens. The sequence continues at coordinate 119,148,171 of JAVJGJ010000037.1, read as the reverse complement.
TGACATCTGATAGCAGTGGGGTCGGTACAGTCAATGTGTGTCCTGTTCCATAGCCAAACTCTCTGCGCTTTCAGGGGCCCATCAGCACGGCTGACTGTAACTGGTGGGGAAAGCAATACTAAGATATAGGAGGTTAAAGGCCACTAACCTTAACGGACATCCCCAGCCCAGGGTCATGTGAGATGGTAACTGCGTCAGAAGGGAGGCTCTCTGAAAAAGTGTGCGGCTGCAACCCTACGGCTGCGGACCCGAGTATCCTTGCATCCGCCCCTTAAAAAATACGTCCCCTTCACACCATCCCACGTGCACAAATCCACACGTGAGCAAGAAGAGGCCATGGTGATGTGGTGTATCACTGAAGGGAGATGCTTACAGTGCTGTTGTGACCGAGGCATTGGTTTGGTCTGACTCAGGTATGAGTCTGAGTCCTTTGCTCTTTGGCCTCATCAATAAGTAGCAGAGAGTTGCAGGTTCACCAGCTGTGGGATCTTCTGAACTGGGGTCCTGCACCCCCACCTTAAATCGCTGCTCCCTTGAGCACGGGCGAAGCCGCTTCTGCCTGGTGCAGTACCGGTGACGGGGAGTTGAGCATGGTCTGTCCGTTGCCTTCCCTGGAGAGCCCCAGGGCTGGAGGGGCAGGGGCTGCTGTGTGGCAGGCGAGAGGACGAGGGAGCCTACCTCTGCCTCACTTGGCCTGTGTAGCGAGAGACTTTCCCCTGGGTTGATGGAAAATGGAGAACCCTTGGGACCGTGTTGTCAGGCTCAAACATGACTGCTAATTAGTGGATGTGTACAGAAAAAAAAAATACCCACCAAACCTTTGGGGGACCCATTAGCTGTACGCAATCCTCCCTTCCCCCAGCTCTCCTCCCAGTTCTTGCCACTGTGGACTCACTGGGATCTGTGGTCGACTTCTCTGGGGTGATCTCACTCCACTTCTATGACTGGCCACAGAAACTGCAGCTCCCACCACCCGCTGACACACACCTCATGGAAAATCCCTGGCAGCAACGTGAGAGTTTTATTACCCTGGAGAAAGCCTCTCTGTTAAAGAAGCAGTTTCTCAGCGTGTAACTCTGCATCGGACCCGGTTCGGTCAGGGGATTTCCTTTGCTGCTTAGATGAGTTCTAAGAATTTACTGTGTTTATTTTAAGAGAAACCATTCTTTATCCCAAAGACACTAACTTCAGCAAGCGCTTTAGCAGCAAGGGAGGAATCCGAGCGAGCCCACGTCCGCAGCACATCCAGCTGCCGTGTGCGCAGCGCGGGCGAGGGGCTGCTGCTCCCTCATTTACCTGCAAAGCTGCCCGAACCCCGGCGGTGGGCTGACCTGGCAGCCCAGGGCACTGCCCCACGTGGGTGCACATCTCTGCAAAGCAGGGCTGCTGGTAAACAGTAATATTTTACTCTGTACTCTGTTCCTAGATATAAGGAAATAATTCCTGTAATTTGCATTTTTAAGTGAAAGGGGTTTTCCTGAGACCAGCTGGTTTGCACAGGAGGGAGAAATTGGTGTTAAAATGTTTCTGTTGGGGTAGTGGTGCCAGACTGACCACTTGGCATTCATTTGAGCATCTCATGGGGTTTGGTTGCTGGATTTTCCCTGTCCTGAGAAGTGCTGAACAGGCATTGCTGTGCTCCGTTTGGGCAGCCCTGTGGCTGCGCAGCCCTTCGGGACATCTGGTCCTGCACACGTCAGGCTGCTCTCTGAAACATCGTTTTGAACGTCTGAAGCATCAGCTTGTGCACAGGTGCTTATCCTGCTTCTGTAAAAAACCTGTTAAAAAAAAAAAAAAGTGATTCTTACATGTGACATTCTGTGTTTGTTTTTCAGATAGGACTTTATGGAGAGGAGAGCTTTCATGCCGCTGGCTTTGGCACTACCAGGGCCAGCCCTGGTGCCTAGGCAGAGCCGAAAACGATTAACCAGCTCTGGGGAAAGGGAAGAGCATACCCTGGTTTTGTTTATGCTCATGTGAAAAAAGACACATCCTGTTAGGTACTGGCAGCTCTCCAGGAATCCCTACCAAAGTAGCCAGTGTCCCTTCCCCTCGGAGAGGTTGGCTTTCTGGTGGTCCATGCCCGCGGGGTTGGGGGTAGCCCGAAGGGTCACGGTGCTCGCACTCACCGGGTTCCATCCTCATGGGCACTGGGCGCTGTGGCCGTGCAGGGGGAAGGACAAGCCTCATTTCTCGTGCCCGTTAAAAGAACATAAGGTCTCTGTTGAGCACCATACGTTTACACTCTCTTTTTTTTTTTCATAGCACAAGCAAAGCACGTTTTCTGCTTAAAAAGCTAACAATCCAAAGGAGACAAGACACAGGGTGGTAATTTAAGGAAGGACAGATTTGTGAATTTTACTGATGCTGACAAGATGAAAGGAGAAATTGTTTGAAGAGACAGGTTTGCAGGCAGTGAGAAAGGCAGCTTGAAAGATACGTTCAGGAATAGCAGCACAGAAAAATAGCAGCTACAGAAAAAATATTTTCAAAATGAAAGGAATATGTACTTTTTGCTTTGAAAATCATTGCATTCTTATGTTAAAATATATTTAAAAGCTACTGTGAAGACAAGGTTCAGTTCAACTTGAAGCAAATGCTTTTTTCTCCCCATCATATGTCTCCATGAAAATTTGGATTTTTTTTTATTTTAATTTTGGGTTCAATATTAAAAAAAAAAAAATCCCCCTGGCAACTCAGGGAGTAGCCAAGCTGAAAGATTCGTTCTTGTCAGTGGTGTGTTCAGGAAATCTTTGCTTGGATCGGGAGCAGCGAGGCAGACGGCAGGAAACTGCCCACACAGGAGGAGGGAAGGGAGAAGTTTGCAGGTGGAGTCAGTGCAGAGAGCAGGCAAGGAAAGGTGTAACTTGCTTGGCTCCAGCTTTGGGCACCTCAGTCTGTCTGTTTGCTTTGAGCTGCTGCTGAGATGTGTTAGATAAGAGCTGGTGTGTCTGGGAGAGCTGACAGATTTGCTTTTGGAGGGAAAGTGTGGGACGGCTCTGTAACGGCGCCAGTTCCCGGACCTGCCACTCAGCAGATGGTGCTGCGTGCCAGGAGCTCTTGTATAAGTAACCTTGTATAATATAGAAATCACCTCGGGTTATTAACTTTAAAACAGGTTATTAATTTCTCTTGGGAGTAGCTTCTGGTTGTATAATCACTACTGAAGCATCATGCAAAATCCCAAATGGTGTATCTTTGGGACAGAACTCAGGGCTTGAAGCACTTTCTATTTTCCTTGCTCTTATGACAACACTTGCAACCTGTGAGTTGATTCTGTCCCTGAGTCCTCCAGGATCCATGCAACACGAATCAGCCTCATTCACATCCACTCTGCTCTTTTCTATCTCCTTTGGTTGCCCCTTAGGGACGCAGGTACAAAAAAAACCCCAACACCATTAAATCCTGCATATGTTTCAGTCAACTGAACGTGGACCAAATCTCAGTTACCATCCAGCCCCAGTACAGCTGGATGGAAAGGTACTTGCGATCCACGGACCCCTGTGCTCTTCATGCTTCTGGTGCGGTGATGCTTGGCCATCCCTGCACCACCACCACCTTGGCTCCAAAAAGCAGGACATCCCCACGTGCCTGCAGCTCGGAGCTTTCCTTTAGCGCCAGCTGTGCTTGTGCCGAGCGGTTCCTGAGCATATCCCAGAGACAGCGAGCGGCGGTGGTTAGAGCAGAGCAGTGCGACTTGGGGATGTTGGACTTGTGGCTCACGGTGACTCTTGGATAAGTTATTCTCTCTACACTTCACTTTCCTTGTTTGTGAGAGGGGACACACAAACTCACCTGCTCCAAAGCTTGATTATTTTATGCCTTTAAAACGCCTTAATATTCCTCAGTGGGAATTGTTAATGTTTCCTCTCCTGAATATCTCGTCACTTCACTTGACAAATCGGCTTCGTTCTGCAGCTTATTCCCGCTTTCCCAGGAAGTCTGGCAAACACAGAAGGAATTAGTCTAGGTTGTTGTCTGGTTTTCTTTATTATTTTTCCTTAATTGTTTTTGCCCGTACAGCCAGCCCGCTTCCTTGACGTGTCCTGCTGGCAGGCACCCGTAATGCAGCTTGATGCTGATTTCCCACAGCCAGTTATTAAAAAATGTTATCTCCAGTTTCCCATCTGACCTTGTGTGGATGCTCAGCTTTCTGCAGGGATTTCTTTCCTCCTAAGTAGAGATCATTGTAAGCATCCAGCCAGCCAGCCTGTGGGCTTCCCCAGTGTGAGATGGTTGCGGTGGGGCAGAGGCAGAGTGTGGTCCTCAGGTGGAGGATGGTGTACCCCCTGAGCCCAGCGTTCCCAGTAGGGTTTTCCCAGCCTCTTATTCCACTCACCAGGACTTTTATCTTCTGTGGTTATGCACAGACAAGAATTCCCATTTGCTTTCAGTTCAGATAATGAAAAATACGGACTTAATGAACAGTATTAAGCAAGAAAATGTCTTTGATGCCTTGCACAGGTGCCTGGGTTACCTGGCAGGGGCCAGCCTGCCTTGCTAGCATTGTGCTGTATCTTTTTTTGGGAAACGAACAGTGCTCCAGCTGCCAGACTTGTCAGGGTCCTGTTGTAGCATTAAATTAATTAAAAATATACTAATAATTGCATTCGTTGGAGCAATTACTTTGCTTATAACACCATGTAGATCCAAGGATCGGTCCCGGTAGATAAAGAGAAGCAGCCCCTTTCTGCAGGCTCTGAGACTGACAAGCAAGTACGGCCCTGGGGTAGGACAGAACATGATCTTCCATCTTCAGTGGAAAGATGAGTTCAGGTCCCTGCAGAGGCACAGGAGGAGCACTGCCTTGCTTGGGGTGTCCCTTCCATGCCCTGCCAGAGACCTGTGACCCTGGCCGTCACCCCACTTCTCTCTGTCATCCCTTTGCAAAACTGGGGGCAAAGTGGAGATGACAGTAGCGGGTGTTTCATTTTAAGACCCCGTGTCTCTCCTTGGGGCTGGTTAGACCATTCCACAAGTCTGCAGCGTTGCCTCTTCGCTGAACCTGTGTGCAACTTCTTCTCATTTCAGGGAGCGGGGTTTGCTCGTGAAACCCTGCATGCACTACTCCGGGGTCATTCTCTGTAGTGAGGGCACAAAGTGTACGCGCTCTGAGAGGGGGAGAAGGTAAACATGGGGAAGATGACCCTGTCATCCCAGGCAGGAGGGTCTGAGGACGTAACCCCTGTGCTGGTGGGCGCTTTATACCAAAGAGTTACAAACCAAACCGGACAAACAGCATTTGGGCCAAAATGCGTCAGTGGGCATCACAGGTCCAGGGCTGTTGGCAGAGCAGAGCTGCGCCTGGGAGGTGACAGAAAACGTGACATCTACGAGCAGCTGAAGGGACACAGAAGAGCATTTCACAGTGCCTTGATCACACAGGTAAGGGGAGGCCAGTGGAAAGGAAAGAGATTTGATCAGACAGACAATTTTGGCAGCTGAGCAGGAATGCAGAGGGGTAGAAGGTAACATTGCAATTATCCAGGCGGGAGCAGGTCAGGCTGGAAGATCTGAGCTCTCACAACAAAGAGGGAGAGCGTGGGATGGAGAGAAAAATGGTATGAGTTCCTGACAGCAAAAAAGTGAAGAGAAAGAGAGGATGAGGGTCAGAGATTATCCCAGGATAGGGAAAACGACATACTCATGGGACTTGGTGCATGCAGGCACCGAGTGAGTAACGGTCATGTCTGTTTGCATTTCCAAGAGTTTCTTAAGAGTAAGCATTTTTTTTTTTTTTTTTTGCAGTTTAATAAAAGGCAAGCTGGACACTTTCCTTTGTCAGGGGTTTGAAAACAATAATGTAAAAACATCTGTGTGAAGTCCTGAAGTAAGTCCGTGATCACCTGGACTGTCCTTCTGCATCTTGAGTTCACAGGCATGACACAATGTCTTATTCTGAGCCACTGCTTGATATGGGCCAAATGTCTGGAATAATAAGCTCTGCCTGTTCGCAGACTATTTATGGGCTTGTGGCAAACATCAAGATTATAGGGTTTTCACTTTATTGATTCAGTGACACAATTTCTACAATTAATTCGGTGGAAAATTTGAGAAGGCAAACGTCTTTACCAGGTTTACTTAGGATTAGCCAGTTCTTAACATCTGCATATCTAGGCAGCTTGTCCTACACAGAAGTGTAATTTATAGAAGTCCTTTAATAGATTCCAAGTACTGTGCAATCAATTAGAAACTTGATGTTCAAATAGACAGACCCAGACCTGAATGCCTGTTGCTAAATCCATATTCCACTAGGTATGTGGCAGGAAGATGACTGAGAATATAATTGCGCCCTGATTTTTGGGGACTTCTTTTTCTGTCCCTTTCTAATGATGGAAACCCTACTTTTGAGGAGACGGGTCTCTTCTCAAGGCAGATGTTAATCTGATTCCTGTTTGGTGATTTTGGGGGTTTGTTGGTTTTTATGTTGTTTGGGTTTTTTTTAGTCTTCCCAGATATAGCAGTTGATTTTTCAATTCTCTTTAGTATTGACCACCAGAGGATGCTGATGATGACAGATGGGATGTGACATTCTTGTGAACAATCTGCATGATGGAGATGATAGAATTCCAAGAGTAAAGTGTGCCTGAACTGGACTTGTGAAAAGTGACATGCATTTTGAAGCTTGAATCCCATGAAATCCACCCACTGTGTTTCACCTAGAGAGGGACCATGTCCCTGAAAATCAGGGAATTAAGCACTCCCCACTCCCAGTTTGGATTCTGAATTTTATTTTTGGAAAAGTTTTACTTTTTTTTTGTATAATTTGGATGTTAGTACATGAGTCATACTGTTGGTGAGAATGCTTGTAAGAACTGAGTAAAGCCTGTTATATCCTTAAGTAGTGGGACTGTGAGAGCCAGACTCTACGTTTAAGAAAGATTTTCCAAGTCTTCCCGTTTTGTCACTGGAAGGAGAGCAGCTTAGCTTGTGTGCTTTGTCCTGGTATAGCCCATGATGTAACTGGATCTTTGATGGTTTTTAATATCATTGTTCATCTGCACAACTGGGGGAGGTGCAGTGGCATGGAAGGAAGGTGAGATCATCCCTCCTCATGGGACAGTGCTGGGCTTGCTGAAGGGGGAAGAGGCTTGAGAGGCTGTGGGACGTGGCAGGAGCAGATGGAAAGAAGACCAGCAGGACCAGAGGGAATGAACAGAGTCTGCTGCTGCTCAGAAAGCCGGAGAGTTGCTGGAGGCAAAGATCCAGCTGCAAGGATGTGCTGGGCAGGGCTGCATATAAACTTTTTTTGTTTGTTTTCTTTTTTTAATATTGCATCTTCCCAAGGTGCTTTTCACTATTTAAAAGTTATAGTTCCAGGTTTTTTATGATAAAACTTGTTCACCTACTTTTTAGTTGTAGTCCTTTCTTGAGGAGGCAGCAGGGATGTGCTGCAGGCAGATGCATCCTAGACCTGCAGCCAGTCTGAGTCCCGTGATCTCCGGACCATGAAGTGCTGTAAGGCAGCTGCCAGCCCAGCTCGGTTCCTCCGGGATGGAGGAGTGGGGAAAAGCCGTGGTCACTCACTGCAAGTGCTTGAAGTAATTTCCCTGTCCTGAAGGACCTGCTGCTGCATTGGAGGAAAAGGGAGGTGGGGGGTGTGGGGTCCCTCCTTAGAACCATGTGAGACATTCATGTGTATGTGTTGAAAAATACAAATCCGGACTGACTGTAGCTTCGTGCTGCTTTATGTGTAGAACCTCACACCAAAGGCAATGTGACCTAATAAGATATTTTTGTGGCTTTGTTTTGCTGCTTGTGCTGGTGTAGAGATACGGCTGAAGGACGACAAGATTTTTAAAAACTGGAAGCAGGGAGGGGAGATTACGGGCAGGGTCTTGGCTGACTCTCCTGATAACGTTCACCTGGCATCCGTGCATGGTCGTGCAGTTTCTTGGAAGTTCATGTGCTTCTTAATTCTTGGGTGCTTTTGTCTCTAAACTTTATTCAGGGCTTGGTGTGTCAAACAGGGGAATAATCAGGTGCGCGCAGCCAAGTTCTTATAACGCTTATTCTTCTGTGCTGCAGCTTCTCGTGGACCCCGGACATGATTGAATTGGTTTGTGTAACTCTTGGTTGGGTTAGCAGCACAGTAGCGGCACTTTCAAAGAGCAAATATTTCTTGCAGATGTTTTAGATCAGCAGTTAAACCAGTGGTTTTCAATGTTTGTGAATTTCTTGCCATTCTTATTTAAACAAACTATTTGATGGCAGAATTATGTGGTTTTCAAGGTTGCAAGAGGCTGAGCACTTACACCGCTCCTCTGAAATCCATCTGTATGCATTTCAGCCCCCTTACAAGAGCGACGGGCGCTTCCAAGTGTGGGGTTATCTGACAGCATTGGCCTGAAGTGTGCCAGAGCAGCCTGTGCCTGCAAGCTGGTTTTGATAAAGTAAGAACATTTCCCAAATGTGAACTGAGCAAAGACCTTCATTACTAAGAACACAGCCCCTCTGCTTGGCAGGAGAGCTGCCGTGGGGTGAGAGACCTGGCAGCTGCCGGTTAACTGGAGCCGGTCACTGGGGGGACACACGGTGCTGCACGAGTCGCGGGGGGAGAATGCTGCTAGAAAGAAGCAGGAGATAAAAGAGAGCCTTGGGTGGGGGTGGGGGGGTGGCTAA
>JAVJGJ010000037.1:119124845-119134947 GCA_035590215.1 Microhierax caerulescens | reverse complement strand
TCTTTTCTTTTCTTTTCTTTTCTTTTCTTTTCTTTTCTTTTCTTTTCTTTTCTTTTCTTTTCTTTTCTTTTCTTTTAAGTTCAGTTGCAGAAAAGTGACTGGGAAAATAGCATTATGGGTTTTCCAGACTTTTTCCTCAATAATTGTGGTATCTAATGTGCATCGGTTCCAAGTTAAAAGATGAGGGTTTTGAACTCTAGGTCCTGCAAGCACAACTTTGGCTCTGCTCACCTCCTCACACATCATCATGGGTAATGAAGGCTCTACCCCTGGTTACCCTTGTGCTGCCCTGTTTCCTTCAATTGCTTTGCATATGTGATCAGAGCTGCCTAAATCGTTGTGCTGATTATGTGCAAGAGAGAGCAGGATCCAGCTCCCTCTCTCTGGGCTGTCTCGGTTATTGCAGCAACAGCAGAGGAGGGAAATGCCAAAGTTTTTTCAGTTGCTAAGTCAGAAATTCTGACTCTGAAGATGCCCTGGGGAGGAGCAGTGGCATGGGAAGAGGCGCTTTCTGAAGCACTCTTCACCTTGCGGTGAGTAGCCCTGAAAAGCCGTGGGGTGGTTGAAACTTTGCTGAAGACTGCGTGGCTGATGGAGGATGGTCCTTAGGGATGCGGGATCTTGTACAGAAGCGGAAATAGTAGTCACCAAACTCCTTTCGGAGTGCCTGGGCCAGAGGAGTGAGCTGCCGAGCTGGCAAGACTTCAGTCACTTGGCCCGTGATTCCTGCGAGCCCCTGCGCGACCCTGCCTGCCCCCGTGCCCGGGCTCTCGCACTGGCTTGAGGGCCGGTTGGATTGGGGCCCCTGTTTTGGCTGTAGAACCACTAAAGGCATCGTGGTGTTCACAGGTTCTGTGGGAGTGATGATTTACTGCCTCTTGCCAGGTGTTTCACCCGCAGGTCCTTCGCGCCGGTCAGCCATTATTAGAGCAGGGCTTAAAAATCTGCTCATCCCGCTAGTCCAGACGTGCGCTGGAGGGTCGAGACACTTCAGCTCATCTGGAATCTCTTACCTGCTAGAATCACTCGGACATTTGGTAGGACAAAGTGTTCGAATGCGGTTCTGTTGTGTTTCTGCTGTCCAGTTGGACTGATGGTATCTCAGGCCTCCTTGGGATTCGCCCTCATTTCTTTGCTTGGCCATGACAGATGACAGGAGGTGCAGGAAATGGGAAATAATTGAATCAGTTCTTACAGATTAGTATGTCTCAGATCCAGTTTGAAGGATGGTTAAGGGCCTGGGACGAGTCTGAGCATGCGTTTCCTTGAAACGTTTCTCTATCTACCAGAATAAGGTACAGAATTTCATCAATACTTACAACCCCTAGGTCCTGTAGAGCAGAAAGACGGTTGGTGCGATGGTCTTCTTGTAGGTCACAATCTAAGCTTAAGCCATTAGGTCCTCTGGGATGTCAAGATGTCATAATAACCTAAGTGGCTTTGGGTATTTTGTCAGTGGTATTTATATCTGGAAATAAGAAATTCATTAACCATCAATACCCAGTGGTGATAAGGGCAAGAACAGACCAGAAAGTGATACTTACTATTTTTGTTAGGAGTGGTTCTCAGGCTGTCTTCACTCTGCCTTTGTATACAGTTTTGTTATCTTTGGGGAAAAATGGACCAGGCAGCTGGACCTGCTTTTGTTTACTACGTTTCAATGTAGCCAGAGGCATTTTGGCTTCCATGCTATAGAAATAAATCTAGTCTACTAGGGTTTTACTTATTGTTATTACTTATTAAGAGCTTTCACTGGGGAGTTGGACCTCACTTAGGGAAGTGTCAGACTCAGAGGAACCGCTCTATTCCCTTTTGCCTTCCAGCAGCCAGCAGCTGGAAGAGCCACGGTGCATCCCTCCGAAGCCTCAGCTGGCAGGAACCCCCCAGGATCCTGCTAGCGAGGAGATGTACTCCGGCATCTTGAGGTCAGCCACAGGTTAGACCAGGGAAACACATATTGCAAGAGGCTGTGAAGGACTTGGCTGATGATGCCAGACCCATCCATAGTGCCTTATTGCCTGAAGTCTTTCTGACGGTGTTGAGACCCCAAAGGGGACCATTTCTCCTGCAAAAACACCCTGCTGGCTCCAACCAGCTCCCTGCCTTCTGCTGGAGCTTCACATGGGCTTGGCAGTAGGGTTGTCTGGCCTGTCTTGTGCAGACATTTGGAAATCAAGCGCTTGTCTTGAAGAAGTTATTCCATAACGTGCAGGGTATCGGGTTCATGTCCAAGGTTCTTTGAAATCAAGGCACTCCCTGTTATTTCGAGGCACAACCAGGCCGCGCCTGGATGGGGTCTGTGCTATTGTTCATGGCAGGCAGTCTTAGGTGTTCAGGTTCTGTTGTGCCAACAGTTTATGGATGGGTATTCATGTCGCTGGTGAAGAAGTGAGTGAAATTCAATAGTCCCTGCAGGGCTCTTGCTGGAGCTGCTGGAAGCCTTCTACACTTGGAGGAGAAGTGTTTGGGTTTCTATTGCTAAGTAACAAAAGGACGGGGATAAAACCAGTTCCTGAACAGCATCCGCCCTCCCATCCCCCCGTACACCTCCACTGAGAGCTGAGCATTGTGGCCTCTTCATACCAGCTAGAGAGGGAGACTGCATTCCCCAAGGAGAGCATCTCCAGCAGGTAATGGTGGGGGTGCAGGGACATGAGAGGAAGTTTTCTTTTCTTTCACCCTTCCTTTTGTCCTTACGGATTCTTCCTGTGACGTTCCCCAAGTCTATCGCTGCCTGAGCAGTGGGAATGAAGATGTAGGAGGTTGCTGTGAAAGCATCTTGCCAAAGCCTTTCAGAAATAAGCTCACACGTAAGGAAGCCCCATGAGACAGCAAGAGGAAAACAGATGTGGCAAAGCAGACATCCATGGTGAATGGGTTTAGCCTGAGCCATTCTTGTGGCTCATTCGTGTAGCAGAATCAGCCCTTCCTACTCCGTCTGTGCACTTCTGAGTAGTAGCATGATCAGCATTACTAACATTGGCTGATAGTAAAGATGGAAGTAACCGGTGACCCCTGTCTTGCATTGCACCCTTCTCTGAGAGAAGGGAGTAACATCTCCCTTGGTTGCAGGAAGTTTTTTAAATTTGCTCGAGTGAGTTAGCTGCACTAGAAAATGCCTCTTCTTCATCTTGTGAAATGCTTTACAAGTTTTACTCAAATAAGGATGGCTGAAATTTCCTTTCTCTCACTTGGGGTACTCAGGGGGTTAAGAAACAGTAAGGAAACATGACATTCCTTGAAGATGGGACATGCCACCAGCACCAAGGGCGCTCACAGTGGAAGTGGCTTCAGGTTGTGGATGGTGTTAAAATACCAGGTTCTGTAGCTCTGACTGTAGCTCATGGCTTGTCCACTCTAATGAATACCAAAAGTCTCTTAATTGCCCATTTGAGTGATTCAAAATGTTCATAATTAAATGCATTTATTGTTGTTAAAAAATAATGAAAATTTGGATATGTCGTATCACATATCTTCCAAAGCTTGTCAATATTAAACCCAAAATTTTAAAGAACCTCATCTAGGTTGTAGTCAGACCTGTAAGGCTAATGGTTAAGTGGACAAACTTATATGTAGTATTTCCTGTTTTCTAACTAATGGGATTTGTATATGTAAGTGCAAATATATTTTATTCTATTCTATGATTTAGTTATACTTTTTTTTTTTTTTTAATAATATATACTGAAATTAGAAATAACGCGCAAGGCACGGAGTCAAGATACTTTAGTCCTGAAGCAGGGTTGGCATGCAGACGTGGTAACAGAACTCAACATCTCCTAGACTTATCTGAAGTGTGAAATGAAACCCAGTACAGAAGTGCCTGAAGTCTGGCGTGGTGGAATCAGTTTGGTTCATGGTAGGGCTGATGGCCCTGCCCGAAGCTTCAGCAGCCCTGGCCGGTCCCTCGCTCCCGCGGGGGGATGCTGCTTCGGGATGCTTCCCCTCACCCGCCTGGATGCGGTGATCTCTGGCATCACCTGCTTGCTGAGCGCTCGGAACCTGGGGCTGAAGGGCAATCGATGAGCCAGTTGGGTCTGTTCAATTCTTTGAACTCCTGAGTGTTTCTTGCTATTACTGAGATCTTCTTTGCCGTTTATTTGGTCTGTGCATGTCGCGGCTTGTAGCTCTGCGGCAATGTTGGCAAGCGGCTCATTTCGAGTGCGTGAAATAAGCTCAGGAACCGTGACTTGACAGTGGATGTTGTTGATCTCGGTGTCAGTTTCTTTGCTGCTTCTTGTCCCTCTTAGTGAAGAGTAAAGTGGTTTTCAAATGCACCGTTCAGTGCTGCACCCCCCCCCTTTCCCACCACAGGGGAGTAAATAATTGCACGAGGGACGGGACACGGGGGAGCCGGGCTGGGAGCGCCTCACTCCAGAGCAGTAGCAGAACAATGCAGTTAAATTTGCCTTGTGTGGTGTTTGTCTTAATTACTGTTTTTCGTTATGTGCAGAAATTTCAGTTTTTTAACACAACAGTGTTTTAGTCTAAAAATGTGCAGCATGGCTTTTTTTTTTCTTTTTTAAACAAAGAAAGAACCAACCTCATTAGGTACCAGCTTTCTAAGTCTCACCACAAAAGCAATTAGCATTCAGGCTGAGTATAAAATATGTTTTCTATGTTAAAGACCATACGGAATTGGCTGCTACACTACAGATTTATTGTAAAAGCCAGTAGATGGCTCTTTTTTTTTTTTTTTTTTTTCCTGTTTGCCTACCACTAATTCCAGTGACCGTGAATGGGACGGTGCAATTTCTGGGTCAGTGATCTCTGAAAGCAAAGGAATTACTTGCAGAAGATGAAGCAATAATCGGATGAAACAATGTAAATATAATTTTGGACAGAATACTAGAAAAAATGTCCAACCCAGCCTTCTGTTAAGTGTCAGTTGAGTTTGTTTCTCAAGTGAAATGGTGAAATTCCACTTTTTAATAATCTAAAACTGAGCAATGTAGCAATGGAGAGCATACAGAGGCAGCAGTGATTTTTTTCTGTACCTGTCTCCAGACACAGCGGTGTGTTCCTTTGAGATAGAAGTTGTAAATGGGATATTTATGCATTTCTGATAGGCTGGAGAACAGGAAGGCTTGTGTCAGAGGTGGTGACAGAAAAGAAAATGCATTTCTGTAACGTACTCGCTGGACTCAATGGTTACTCACCTTGTCCCATGGCAGGAATATTAAGCTTGTTTCACCTTGACTTGTGTTAGGTAACGGGGGCCAGTCTGGTAACAGCACTCCCCTGTGCTGCACCTTAATGACATGGTGTCTGGCAAAAGCTAGACCTGGGTCAAAAATGGAGCAAGCAGCTCCAAAGGGGAGCGTGAACCCCTCAGAACGGACAGGCACCATGCAGAGAGCTTGAGGAGGAGACAACCGTGTCTGGGAGACAGTCAGCTTTAGGAAGAAATATCAAAAATAAAATCTTCTGGACCGGCCCATGCATCAGGCCCAGAGGTGCTGAGCATCCTCTGTATCACCCAGTTGGACTAGGAGGGGATTGAAGGACAGAGAAAATTCATCCACAAATGGAATAAACTCTGAATCACAGGGAGGTGTCACTCCAGAAGGCAGATTTTTTTGGCCTGAAAATTTCTATTGAGAGACTCCATTGACTGTTACATCACAGATCTACTTAATTCTGTAGTGTATGCATTTCTGCAGTTGATAAATGGGCTAATTAAAGATGGAGTATTGGTAGTATTTACCCATGTAATTAATAACTGGCTCAAATCAAGATTGCCATGAGGAGTGGATGTGACTTTGAAAAGGACTGGGTTTATGCTGGGCTACTGAAAACTATGCTTCCCAGATGAAAAAGTCAGCAAATGTAAAAAATACTAGTAGCATCAACCCTTCAGTAAATGTTGTAGAAAAAAAATCTACTTGGAATAAATGTGCAGGCAGATATAACGTGGTAGTACCCAACCTGAACAATGGGGAGTCATGTGTACCCTGAAAGTGTGCAATTGTCAAAAACGGGAGGTTCTTTATGCAGGCACACAGAAAAGCACCAACTAAATGCATTTCTGTTTATGCATCTCAGAAACCAAATCCTCATAACGGTAATTTCTCGGAATGTCTGTCACTAAGAAAAGCTCTAGAGTATATTGGTAGCAGCTTCAAAATAGAGAGGGGAGGTAGATCCTGGAGGTAATGACCGTGGCACAAGAGTAGTGGGCAGAATATTTTGATGTAGGCACTTGCTTCTTACAGTAGATATTTCTGTTCCACAGCTTCAGGACAGTTTGAAATAATTCTCGAGTTTTAACTGGCCTCAATCCCAAAGAGTTTCTTCAAGAATTTGATGATCTGTTGAGGACTATCAAGTGTTGCAGACCCTAACATGCCTCCAAAAATGCAGGTGCTGAAGGCAGTGCAGTCAGTGCTGAGGAACGAAGCACTGGAGCAAGGCCGTTTAGCACAGCCCTTCCTCCCTGACATGGTGAGCTACAGAAGCCAGGAAGGCAACCTGCGATTAAACCAGCAATGGCATCCAGACTTGTTCGTAGCACTCAGGAAAATAGTTGCAGAAAGAGCTGTTTTGAGAACAAGAAGTATCTGTGTCAGACGAGAATCAGTCAGACGAGTCATTGATGTCAGATTCTCTGGAAACTGTTTAATCAGTTCTGATGGGGCTGGAGGAGGAAGAAATGGGATTGAGACAGGTCATCTATGGGGATTTCCATGCTAGACTTTCTCTATGAATATTTTATGAATCAGCTGTATGAGTTTGTGGCGGTTGTTTTTGTTGGTTTAGTGTTTTCTTTTTTTTTTTTTTTTTTTTTAATCCAGTATTTTATTCTATTTGTATGTGATCTTCAAAAGGGAAAGGTGGTGCTGGAGCAGTGCCCTGGGAACAGTGTGTGTGTGTATCCATGTGGACTTTTGTGTCGTGACCCAACCTGTCTGGCTGGTGCTGGGAAAAAAAGCCCAGCCTTGTGTTAGCAGTCATACAGCATTAATTTATTCTAATAGCGTACAGGGAAATCTTCAGAAATGGACATGTAGAGGTGGAAGGCAGACGTGATGTTTTGTGATGCTGCCATCATGGCCCTGTCACTGCAAAACACTGCAGCAGCTAAGGACTTTCTTTTTTCTTTCCTGTTTTTGCCACTGTGGTGGTGGGATGAGGTGCGTAGATTGCACGTGTCTGCAGTAACTGCTTGACTTTTGCTTGGCATCTTCTGAGGACAGGGACACGTGGCCCAACTGTTAAATAGGAGTGAGAGACTGTGGAAGTTTTTGCATTACTCCTCTCCTCTTGCAATTGGATTTAATGGAAGGGAAGCCCAGAAGGGACTAATTAGCCTGTGAACACAATCAATGTAATTCCACATTTCTTCATGCTTAGGTGGCTAAAGCTGGCCACCTGGCAGGAACGATGCACACGCTTTCCACTGAAACACTTCCACCTTGCAGTGAATGTACTTCCATTTTTTCAGTCTCGTTTCATCTCTAATTGCATTTTAATAATCAAGCCCAGGTTTTCAGCTTGTATAAAGCAATGTAATACTATTTATATTGATTTTTTTCTGAAATAGATGTGTTTTTATAGCCATTTGCAACAGCAATTAAAGTGTAGAGAGGATGAAGTTGTGTAACAGCAGATAGAGCCATAATGAGTATAACCGTAATTTTGTTTCTAATAGACTAGAAGAGGTCTGATGCCACAACCCAAAGCCGAATCAAGCTTTCACTCAAGCATAACATTTAGAGAAGTAATATAAAACTGCACTGCTTTTGCAGTTTCATGTCCATGTACAACGTTTGCTGGTATTGTGCTTGCTCTGTGTTGGATTAATGTAATTGAAGGGAGTCCTGTGGTCTGTCTTGGACATACCATGCTGCTGGAGGGTCAGCTTCAGGATCAGGGACCAGCTACAGCTGCCAGTGGAGCAGTCCTCCCACCACCGACCAGCTCGCACCGTCCCGAATGCTCTTCTCCCTGTAGCCCACCACACTTCTTCAATCAAGATAGGCTGTATAGGCAAAAGGATTTGCTTTTGCTGATGGAGAGATGCCATTAAAAGTCATTCTCTGTCCTGTGTTTTTATGCTAGTAAAAGCTTCTTGTGTGGATTTGGGTTGTTTATGCATATTTTCTGTATTGCTCTCTGGCTGTTTGTCTACCTCAGGAGACGCTCTGTGTGTTTTACAGAGGTGTCAGCATTTGTGTCAGCTCTACCAGTGAATTTACAGCAAGAAGCTGTGTCCAGTGAAAGGTGCTTTAAAGGCTGAACAGGCAGGAGGTGTTATACTGCTTAAATTCATGCCTCGGCTTTGTGCAGGGTAAATCTACTTGAAGACGTTGGACACCTTTTTTTCATATGTAGCTTAAATTTTCCACTTTTTGGTTTTACTCTGTGGTTCTTGGGATAACTGTCAATATTAAATGTCTCTTCATCCTGACTGTCATGTACATCTTTCCAGACCATTAGCCTGTCCCTAGACATTTTACTGCCTGTGGTTCAATAGGATGTTTGAATCGTTCACTTTTGGTACACTTTCCTCCCAAATTCATCTTTGTACCCAATCCCCTTCACCAGAGATGCTGTTTCCCTTCCATTTGTTCTGGTTTGCTAGCATCATTCAGACTTCAAAACCCAAAAACCTGGACACAGTGTCCCAGATGTATCACATCAAGAGAAGTTTCCTCTGACTTGATGTTTCTACATTGACCTCCCCACGTCCTGGTGGTCTGGCTGCCTTGTCACAGGGCAGTGCTATAGGAAGCAACTCCTGTGGCTTTTCCCAGTGATATATGGGCTCTGCCAGTGTTCATGTTTTGGAGGGAGCTTGGAGAATCACTGATCTGCTTTTGGACAGTGCCCTGACCACCCATGGTGCTAGCATCACTTCTGAAGCAGCTGGCTTGTCCCACGCAGCCCCAGTGCCACCGAGGTCGTGCTGTCAGAGCTGCGATCGCAAGGAGCACACTGTGGGGATACACCCACGTTATTGTTCCCCATTCAAAGAAATGTGGAAAATTGCCTTAGGTAAAATCTGAGCTGTGAAGACCCACCAGGGCTATTATAAAAAGCAGAAAGGGTAACTTAGGCCTGAGCTGTCCTGCGTGATCTTTTTCATTTGCAGTGCCACAGAATTCCTCTTCCTCCTATCTAGGCTTAGATTCCCGCAGAGAGAAAAATGAGCAGGATGCATTAATTCCTCAAGTTGCCTTTAGAGTCTCTTGCTGAATTGATGTCCGTTTTGCAGCCGTGGTGATCGGCGTTGCTGGCGAGCCAAGGGGACGTCTTGCTCAGTGGGACACCCAGGCTGCCAAGGAGTGCAGGCTTCCACGCCGGCAGACGTGCTGTCCGGTGCTTGACGTGTGCTAGTGACACTGTGTATTCGAGTAGCGACTGTTCGAGTAGCGACTGTTTGAGTAGTGAGTGTTCGAGTAGTGAGTGTTCGAGTAGTGACTGTTCGAGTAGCGACTGTTCGAGTAGCGACTGTTGGAGTAGCGACTGTTCAAGTAGCGACGGTTCGAATAGTGACTGTTCAAGTAGCGACTGTTCGAATAGTGACTGTTCGAGTAGTGACTGTTCGAGTAGCGACTGTTCGAGTAGCGAGTGTTCGAGTAGCGAGTGTTCGAGTAGCGAGTGTTCGAGTAGCGACTGTTGGAGTAGCGATTGTTCGAGTAGCGACTGTTGGAGTAGCGACTGTTGGAGTAGCGACTGTTCGAATAGTGACTGTTCAAGTAGTGCTCCTGTCCTCCGGGAAGTGCCCCTCCCCGTGGCACCCAGCACGCAGGGGGGTTACATGCAAGAAAGCCGGTGGGTCTTTGATCATCACCTCTCTTTACCCAGACAGACTGGGTGATCATACGCAACATCTTCCCCGTTGAGGTGCTGCTCTTTGGTGAGGCTAGAGATGTTCCTGTGCAAAACGGTTTAAAGGGTTTCTTGGGAAAAGTATGATCTGCTATCGATAGGACTTGATGCAGAAATAACAATATTCAGTGCTCAGGGTGTCATGGAATCGTTTGAGTTGGAAAAACCTTTGAGATCATCAAGTCCAACCGTTACCCCAGCACTGCCGAGCCCACCACTGACCCATGTCCCCAAGCACCACATCTACGTGGCTTTTCAACACCCCCAGGGA
>JAVJGJ010000037.1:119054094-119098285 GCA_035590215.1 Microhierax caerulescens | reverse complement strand
GTCATTCCTTCTGGTAGCTGTTGCACTAGTAAGATGATTTGTTCGGGGGGGGTCCCAGCATCCCTATAGTGATTCTGTCAAGACCTCATGTGGATAAGTGAGTTTCAGCAAGTGTTTGAGCTTGTAACTGCTGGCCAACTCTACCCTGTCTTCAGCAGCTCTTGCTTTCTCTCTCTGCTGTTCTCTTCTGCTGCATTCCTCTGTCGCCTCTTCACAGAGATCCAGCTCACAGGGTCAGGCAGTTCTCCCTAATCCTACAAAGAAATACGCCCTCCAGTGAATCCTCAAGTTTTATAGCTAACTCCATCTTAGCGGAAAGTTGATTTCAGTTTCTGTTGCTTCCTGTTCTTGGGAGTCCTGTTTAGGGGTTTAGTTATAACCTCATCACTAATTGATCCATTTCTGTTTAGCCACATATGTCTCCATGATGTACATTAGGAAACTATGTGAAGCACCGAGAGAGAAAGAGGAAAAGGTAAAATGGTGGGGTCTTAACCCTTGAATTCTACAGACCACACCATGAGGGTGGTGGTGGGGACCACACTGCTGGGTGTGCTTTGTGTCAAATGAGAGTTAATGCTATCTCTTACTTGGTCCAAAACATCCTTGCAATTAGCAGCTGTAAGGTTGTAATCCTGCTTTCAGAAAGTACAGTAAAAATAAATAGCATTGTTCTGGGCTCTCAGAAACCCCATGTACTGAAAGGGATCCAAAGCAGCTTGGGTGGCAGGAACACTGGCATCCTCTGCCAGGGTGTCAGGGGCAACTCTGGTAACAGGGCAAGGGCTAATGGTTTTGAGCTAAAAGAGGGTACATTCAGACTGGATATAAGGAAGAAATTTTTTTACAATGAGGGTGGTGAAATACTGGCACAGGTTGCCCGGAGTGGCTGTGGATGCCCCATCCGTGGAAGCATTCAAGGTCAGGCTGGACGGGGATCTGAGCGATGTGATCTAGTTGAAGATGTCCCTGCTCACTGCAGGGGACTAGGTGACCTTTAAAGGTCCCTTCCAAGCCGAACCATGCTATGACTTTGTAACGATCCAAGCCTGAACCAAAGCCCTGGATCTGTGCCCCAACAGACCATGGGCACATTTGAGAGGCAAAATGCTGTGGGTTGTGTTGCTCCTTTCCTTAAAGGTTTGGGGGTCTAAATCTTCCTCCGTTGATTGATCTTCCTCAAATTAGCATAAAATGTTAACAAACCCAATCCTTGTAGGGAGCATTAATGATGCTAGTGCTGTCACTTGCATGTTACACTGATCTAACTGTTTCTTTTCCCTCTCCGGTGCAGAAGATAGAACCACGAAGCCCAACAGGCTCACCTGGCGTCACGCAGCCTGTCTGCTCCAGACCCTTGCAGGCACCTCATGAGATACACGTCCACGCTCCCAGCCGAGGGGAGGAGAATGTCTTCAGCCATCTCCCGTTGCATTCGCAGCAGCTCACGAGGACCCCATATCCTATGATTCCCATTGGGGGCATCCAGATGGTCCAGGCAAGGCCAAGCACCCATCCCAGCTTGGTGCCCAGCTCGGTTGTGTCCCTGCAAGCGGGGTACTTTGCCTCCGGCGGCAGCAGCTTCGCGGAGTTCAGCCGGGCTCCCAGGAGGGACAAGGAACCGCAGGTCCCACAGGAGCCATCGTCAGCATCCGTCTCCCCGGTCGCAAAAGTTTCTAAATACACGCTGTCCCCAGAGCTTACGAGCGGTGGTTACTTGGAAGAGAAAATGAGGACTAGTGAATTTCAGCAAAAGACAGACCAGGAGGAATACAGGGTAAAAAAGTTCGCTGAGTCTAGCCACGCGGAGCAGGCAGGCTGCTCGGCACCCCCAGCCAGCCCCAGCACATCCGACGAGCACTCTCCAAAGCCTTTGACAAGTGGGGAAGAACCCTTGAAAAAAACGGGCAAGAAGCAATCTGGCAGCTCGAGCACTTCTTTTGAATCATCCTGCACTTTCATCTCAGATGTCCCCTCCCAGCCGTTGGACCGAAGCAGCAGCACCGGCTGCCTCTCAGAGCCCTCATCGAGCCACCCGCACGCCCAGCCGTCCTCTGGCCGGAGGAGAAACCTCTCTGGAGAGCCCAGTCGCCAAGGAGGAACCTCCAGGAAGAGCAGCCCACACCTAGAGCACGCAGATGTAGGTCAAACTCAGAAAAAGGTGGATGAAAACACGGGAAGTACTTAAGCCTCCACCATCTGTTCCACCTTTAGGCTTCCTTTGTAAAATCAACAGACATTTTCAACACTATTTCCTTTAGTATAATCATTGCTATAAGAAGCACTCTAGTGAGTGACCAAACCCATGGAAAATTCCTGGTTTTCTTTGTCCCAGTCTGGTATTATCTCCACATGTATGCAGTTACTTGTGCCTTTTTCTATACCTTTTGTTGCTTGAAATGTACAAAACTGTTTGAGGCTGTGAATATTTTTTTAGAGTTTTTTGGAAAGGGGTTTGTTAGACCTTGTCTTTTTTGCCATTTAGGTGTGCGTAATTATGGGCCTGAGAGATGCAGAAAGGAAAGGGTTAAGCATTTTAAGAGGACGAAGATGCACTGAAAACAAAAACAAACCCGAAAAACTTTTTTATATTGATTAAATGATTAAAAAAAAAAACACAAACCAAACCCTTGCTCCTGTGTACAGAAGTTTATGATTCGTATTTATTACATGCTTTATTTAATTCTCGCAAAGTGCTTGGTTTTTTTTTCTTGCATCCCTCTGATTGCCTATGGTTGTGCTTTAAACAGTTGAGACTGCTTTACATTTGAAAAACTTGTTTACCCTGAACCTGTAAATGAAACTAGCACTTCCCTGACTAGGGGGAGGATCGTTTGCAGCGAGAGAAATGGTCACGCAAAAAAGAAAATGAATCTTGAGCATCCCTCCCTCCTGCAGAACCCATCAAAAAGCACTTTTCTAAAAAGGGACAAAAAAAGGTTCTTCTTCAAAGATTTAACTGCAAGAACATAGGAATGTATCGAATGTAGACCCAGTGCCAGGAATGGTGTCTCTCGCTGGACGAGCCGGCCTCCTGCTTGCTTTAATCCTTCCATCCTGTGCCCGCTCCCCACGTGCACGGCCGCTCCGCGATGCCCTGCATCGCCCCGGCAAAGTCATGCCTGTGCCTGAGAGCCCCTCTTTTCTGGGGTTTGGAAGCCCTCTGTAAACCCTCTCCCTTGGTTTCAAAGTGGAAGTAAACTCAGCCTTGCAACCGTTCTCCCTCCGTAATTTTTCAGTTGCTGACAAGCTCCCTCCATCCCACCCCGCTCGGCCCTGGCTGGTTTGGCTTCGTTGAGCTCTAGGGATGCAGGAGCAGTTTGTGCTCTGCTCGTTTGCACGCCTGCCGTTCTGTAGCTTACGAGTGACTCTGTGTCTTATTTTAATTTTATTTATTTATTTAAGTGGAACATCGCAAACGTAGTCCTTATTGTGCAGATGGGCCCTTTTTTGGTGTTTTGGAAGAAAAAAGTTATGACGCTGAGTGGTTCATGTTTGCAATCAGCTTGTTATGCATGCACAGTAACTTTTTCCAGAGCAGATTTTTAACGATGACCATCCACAGCAGAGCAATGGCCTCTACTGCCAATAGATACGATACCAAATACCGGGAGACCCGATGGAGCCATTCCTCTCTGTCACGTTAACACACTTTTTAAAATACAGATGTTCAATATGTTTGCCCTAGCAGACAGCAGGCTCTTTACTACTTCAGAGGGTTTTCTGGTCTATGGAATCTGTACAAACCTCTTTTTTTTTTTAAAAAAAAAAAAAAAAAAAAAAAGATAAATATTTAACCAGTGGACCAGTTCTTTCTTCTTTTGGAGCTGTTCCAGTTTATCGGGTACGTAATACACTTTTTTAAAAAAATAAAAAATTAAAAAAATTAAAAGAAATCAAATAAAAACCTGAATGAAAACATATTTCCTTGCCAGACTTGATGAGCTATGAACTGTTCCCATCTCATGGGCAAATAATATAATTTTTTTAATAATCTTCTGTGATTATTTTTTTTTTTTTTGCTTTTCTTGTAAAGGGAATTAAGTACAAAAGAAAATATCATCGAAATAACATTAAAGCCTGTGACATTGACCAAAACAACATCCAGAACTCATTTATACCTTAATTAGCACTTTTATCAAGTTTCCCATTTTCCCATCTCCTCCTCTTGGCCCCAAGCCTGGGAGCTGGTCCCGCTCTCAGACCCGTCCGGATCCCACAGCCGGAGCCGGGGCCGGGAGCTCTGTTCGGTGTCGCAGCTCCGTTCAGCGAAACTCTTAAGCACCAGCTGAAATCCTGCACGGGCTCTAAGCGTGTGCTTTAAGCGTGTGCTTCATGTCAAGCGTGTGCTTTAAGCGTGTGCTTCATGTCCAGGTGGCTTGGCGGGGGCTGCTCAGGCAGGGTCCTTGTGAGCACCCCTGGAAACCACCTGCCAAATGCAGCGACAGTTTGGGCTTTCCTGGCTCCTGCCACATTTCCCCCCTCCTTGCCCTTGTCACACTCTTAACATTATTCCGAGGTAGCTTTTT
This sequence comes from Microhierax caerulescens, assembly GCA_035590215.1. Taxonomy (NCBI): domain Eukaryota; kingdom Metazoa; phylum Chordata; class Aves; order Falconiformes; family Falconidae; genus Microhierax; species Microhierax caerulescens. The sequence continues at coordinate 119,093,756 of JAVJGJ010000037.1, read as the reverse complement.
GTATTTAATTTTTTTAATATATATATATATATATTGAAATTGTACATAAAAAAAAAAAAAAATGCAGCAGTTGTGCACTCAGCATCCCGGTTTTGTTAGGTGCATTTGACATGAGCTTTGGGCTAGATCAAATTTGCTCGGCTTCTTTCTGTAACTGTATCTTAATCCTTGACTTGTTGATACTTTGCGAGGGGTTTTTTGTTTTTGTTTGTTTGTTTGTTTTTCTTTTTTCTCTCTCTGTCATTTCTGGACAGAGGGAAAAAAAAACAACAAAACACCAAACCCCAGAAGTCATTACATCAGTTTCTTGCTTTTGTTGTTGTGGTTTATTTTATTATTATTATTGTTATTTTATTATTATTATTATTTAAAGTGTTTCCAGCAGCTCAAGATGACTTGAAGCTTTCTGCATCTCTCAGCTGCGGAGCGGCCGGGCTGGCAGCGGTGTGTGCAACCGTCCCCAAGCCCCCACCCGTGGCCAAAAACCGATGTGGGGAGAGGAGCTTGGGAAGGGGCTGTGCAGCACTGAGGTGCCCCCCAGGGCATCTGACAACTCAGGAGCTGGGCATAAAAAAAACAACCCGAGGCTGTGCCGAGTCTTGTCCCGGTTTGACTTCTCAGCTGTGGGCAGCACAGGGGAGGCTCTGGCTGGGGTGAAATGGTGCTTCAGGCTATACCCACCGGGTGCGATACGGCCTGTCGGACAGGCAAAAAGGATCACAAACAAATAATTTATATTTAAAGGGCTAATTATCACACTGACAGCTCAGAGCTCTGAGGGAAGGGTGTCCTCCTTCGCACTGGCACCAGCATCTCCGTCCCCGAGGGCAGCCCCAGCCCAGCTGTGAAGTCATAGTGTGACCTTGTACAACTAACTCATGCCCCCCCCCACGCCCCACGCTCAGCCCAGGGATGCAGCGATGCCACTCCACCGAGTGTCCTAGAGCCACGCATTGCTTACAGCGGGGCCGAAGCGTGGCCGTGGCTGGTGGCTGCCTGTCCTGGCTGGAGCAGCCCTTGGCTTCCCCGGGTCACACTGGTGAAAGCTGGTTGCAGGTCACAGCTTTTAATACCGCTCTGGGGGTCTGTTCTGTCTGCAAAATAGGGACGGTAAACCCCCACTTACTTTCCACAAGGGCTGCAGGGGTGGCTACGTGGGTATCTTGTACGGGCACTTTGCAGAGCAGTTAGCAGTACTATTTGAAAGGGAATATATTAATAATGCAAATAGGCAGATTAAAACCCAGAGCCCAGCCCAGCCTTTTCATCCGCAGGTGGAAATAAAATCCCCTGCTTTTCTTATGGCAGAGGTTCTTCAGTTGATAGTCCGTGAAGGCACGTGGCCCCCAGAGACGGGCTGCTCCTCCTTGTTATGTAGCCGGTTAATCAGCCCGACCCCTGCTCCGAGATTCCCTTCCCTGGTAAGCTGTTTGCGTAGCTCCCGTGAATGCAGGTACCTAATAGCAAATGGATACTGCGGCATCCAAGAAATCATTCTGCACAGAGGACTTGGCCCGTGCTCTTAAGTAACTCTTTGAAGCAGCCAAGTACCGAGCCTTACTATAGCCAGAGCTCATAAAGCACTTGTATGTTGGCTTAAGCTTAAGCATTTCTGGAGTTTCAGTAACTTCTTTGCGCTTAAACATGAGTTTAGCTGCTTTTATCAAGGTTACAGAACTCAGTGTCTTGCAGGACTGAGCAGACCATGGCAGGAGGAGAGGGGAGCAGTTAGCTCCCCAAAACAACCCCGTGCCTTGAAGCAGATCCCTGTCAGCTCTAATTACTCACAGGTTGTTGGCTGGATACCCAGGAACTGCAGCAGGAAACTCTTAAAAGTAATGATGAAGTAGCTGTGACTTTACAGCTTCTGACTGGGAAATGGATTTCATCACCTGCTCCGAAGGGGCGACATTTGCAGCCCTGGCGTCGGTCAAGTTACGCTCCTGGCCAGCACTGGGGCTCGCTGATAAAGCCACCCGCCAGCCCCAGCCCCTTCGAGCCGCCAAGCTGCTGGGCTGGCTGCGAGTGCTGCCCGCTGCCGTGCCGGGCGCCGGCGCTGGACGGGCACAGGATGCTGGCTGGCACCGCCGCGGGTACCAGCGCCTCCGCCTCATCCAGGCACCCGCCACTCCTCGGCCAGCAGCTCCTCCGAGCCATGGCAGGTGCCACTGGCCACCTCCCCCGCGCTTTTCTTTCACCTCCCCCCAAAAATCTGCAGAAGAGGCGGTTTTTCCCTTAAGCCAGCTTTCCCTTTTACCTGGTTTTTGTTTCAAAACCACAGAAACAGCACCTGAACAAGCAATATACTTGGTCACACAGAAGTCATTAAAATTATTCCAGTTTTCATGCAAAATCCTGGACAATTTGATCTAGCCCTTTTCTGCTGTTCTTGCAATAGCTTTTCATTTGCTTACTTGGTTTCATCATGTGCTTTTTTTTTTTTTAAGTATTTCCATCTATTGCACAGTATTTACAAATAAAACCATATTGTAAATTATTTACAAAAAATTAAAAAAAAAATTAAAAAATCAGTCCTGATGGCATAAAACCAATCTGTTTTCATTACTGAGATATGATGGCACTTACGATCACTTTAGTAAATGTAATGTAAAAAATAATAATAATAATGTGTACGCAAATTTAATATACATGGTCTCATGTAAGATAAATATTTGCCTTTTTTTCTAAAAGGTGTATGTATTCTGTAAGTGGAATAGTCTGTAGAAAGTTTCTATATGTTCTTAAAATGGCAATACATTCCAAAAAAGGTACTGTAAATATGTACAGCGTACAATGTAATTTGGTAGTTTTGCCTGTAATTTTATTTTAACTCCAGTTTCTACACTTGCATCTTGCAATGTCTGTATGGTTATATCAGTGCAAAAAAAAAAAAAATGCAGGTAAAAGCACAGTCTGATGTAAAAAAAAAAAACAAACAAAAACCAAACAAAAACCACAAAAAACACAAAACAAAACAAAAAACAAAAAGAAGAAAAAATACTCAGTATTTGATGTTTGTGACCCTTATTGTAAATGACATCTGTACTGTGAATGAGAAGTTTTTACAAGTATAATATTGCCTTTACTACAGCTCAGATTGTCTGCTCAGTCTGAGCGTATTTTTAAAAAAATAGTGTGTTGGAATAAATTTTAACGTCCCAACATATTACTACTTGCATGACTGGCAGTCTTTAATTTTGATTTTATTTAGCACAGTCAGGGACCTGGGTTGCAAAACGACAGAGGCAAATTCAGATAAAGCAGCGTTAAGCTGCAGCCCCCCCTCCCAGCGCCCCGGGTGCGTGTAAAGTGCTGCCGTAACAGAAATGCCACAAATGTGGGTTTTTCAGTGTTTCCTCCTTGCAGTGCAGAGGCAGCGAAGCAAAGGCACAGAGTGCTGCTCTGGTGGGGCTCTGCAGAGGCCAGGCTGGATTCACTGCACTGATGCGAGACCATCTGCAGGAAGCAGCGCTGGGTTTCAGTTTTTAAGAGGTGCCTTTGCTTGCTGGATGCCCCGAAGCCTGGGATGCTGCGCAGCATCCCACCGTGGCTGCGGATGCTGTGGGGGCTTGCTGGGGTTTCCGCTATAGGGTGAAGCAGCATGTCCTGCCAGAAAGCCAAGAGGGCTGCTTTCCCCACTCCCTGCTGTCACATCCCTCCAGATGGTCCTTCCCCCTCTGGCCAGGCCTGGGTGCTTCTCCCCAGCGCATCCCTCCTCTCCTCTTCCGCCCTGCACCCCTGCCCCTCTGCCTGGGGCATCCCTGCCACAGGGCCAGCCGGGGCAGAGCAGCCCTAAAAAGGGTATTTTGGAATCTGCTGCCCTCCCTGCCAGTGGGGAGCAGCTTGGGGGCTTTGTGCACCCCAGCACCCCGTGAACCCCAACCTTTCCAACCATGCTTTCCAGCTAATGCAAGCCTCGGTGCAGCAAGCATCCATCACTTCGCCTGCCTGAGGCTGTTCCACCGCTGTGCTGCTGCTGAAATGAGCATGACATTAGGGAGGGGGGGAAGAAAAAAAAAAAAAGAGAGAGAAAAGAAGAAAAGCCTGTAATTTCCCCCTGCTAATTGTCCTTCCAGTGAAGCAGGCTGCCCTCAGCCCTCAGTTCTCTTTATGCGTCAGTAAACCCTTCTGGGCAACTTCCCACCTGCTCATCCTCACCCCATCGCCTCCAGCGGTCTGACCAGGCTTTGATGGACGTCTGCAGAGAAGTTCAGAGACTGAAACAGGGGGGCTGGTGGAGGGAGGCTTTGTAAAATGGGTCAAGGAAGGAAATCTCCATCTGATTTCTATCTGTGACCAAGCAGCTGGGGCTGCATTAGCCAAGCAGAACCAGCTGCTCCCTGTTCAAGCAGCAGAGCCTGTAGCATGAATAGTTGGCTTCTCCAGCACTGTGTTTGCTGACACAGTGGCTGTGCTGGGTAGGGGAGGTGAGGGAAGGGGTGAGGAAGCTCCTCTGGTCTCCATTTAGTGTCACAAAACCCACATTTCTGCATGAAGAGGAGGGAGTGGTGTTGATGTCAGGGTGCAAACCTCTGCCTTCCTCCTCTCCTAGATCTGCCTGGCTTTGCAGCAATTACTGGGTTTTAATTTATTCATTGCTCACTCAGGAGGAAGGAGGGTACCAGTCCCCAGCACTCAGCTGGGGCAGCAGGTCCCTGCTCTGTGCCTCAGTTTCCCCAACTACAGACAGCAGTCGTGGCCACCTCATGCAGTTATGAGAAACCCCCAGTGGTTAAAGCACATGGAACAGCAAGGCCTAAGGATGCACAGCTCTGGGTAACATCTTCCCAGGGGGGCTCCTGTGTTGGAAAGGCTTAGAAAGCTTTAGGTGGTGGGTGCCATGCCCCTGTTCCGAGAGCCTGCTAGGTGCAGTAGAAGTGGATGTAGCATTTTGGTCCGTGCATCCAAAAGCCTCTGTGGGTCTAGGGAGATGTGTGGGAGTCAGGGCTTGGGGGAGGCTGGGTCCTTTACTGCCCCAATAACACCTTGTATTTTCCTTTATGGTGGTGGAAGGCAACAAGTCTTGGCTGGAGGCTGTGGGATGGCGACATTTGTTCCAGATACGCTGCCAGCCCCTCCAGTGTGTGCTTTAGCCACTGAATGGAGGAATGATTTTTCCTTTTTAAAAAAATAGTTTCTCCAGTGCTCAAAAACAGAGAGGCTTTAAAGGCAGCCAGAGCTGTCTGGAGAATGCTGCAGCTAAACCCTGCTAATCTCCCAAACCTGGAACCAATTTGGTTTACATGAATCTCCAGAGTGGCTCCAATTAATCAGGTGTCCCAAGAAATTCCTTCCCCCTAAAGAATCTTTGTTTCCTAGACACAGAGACCAGACATTTCCTCCCCTGTCAATACAAACATAGTATCAAAATATTAAGAATCCTTTGGCTGATGTTACAGGCTGGTCCCCCCCTGGGAAATGCCGTTACCAATAGCCGTGTGAAGCAGGGAAGGTTGTGATGATGCTGTAGGAAGTTTGAACCAGTGCGTCTCTCTGGGAGGCTGAAATTTCTGCTGCTCTTCAGAAATACCTGGGTCCCAGGGCGAAATGGTCTTTCCTTCTCCCCGGGTTCAGCCACAGCCTCCCAGCAGCTCAGGAGCTTGACTTGAGAACCTGCAAAGAATAATTCCTGTTATAACCAGGCCTTTATGTGCATTGCAGGCATAAAAGCACCTTCAGAAATCTGCACAACTTGACCTCTCACAGGGCTCTTGGCTGAAGAAGGAGCCAGATTACTGAGCTGAGGGGTGGGGTTCAGCTGCACCGTGCTGGAAGATGTAGCCCAGTATCGGGACTGGGAAGAGCTGATGAGCTTGTGTGGAGAATGAGCTGGATGGCTTTAGCAAAATAAAATGAGTTTACCTGCTTTCAGTCGCTCTGTAGTCTTGCACCAGGCTGTGGCGTGGGAGCTGCTGGCGTGGGAGGAATAACAGAGGGCAAAGGACTGGGGGCAGGGATGAAGTAATGTCTCCAGGGGGATGCAGCAGGACTGAAGCCCAGACAAGGGTGGAGGTGGGCACGGGCGACTGTCCACACCAAGATCCAGCCCTGCCAACAAGTTTCTGGTTGTTTTCTGGTTTTGCTTTTCCACACCAGCATCAGTGCAAAGGGCTGTGAGTGCTGCCCTGGGGGTGGAGCTGGCAGAGCCCTGGAAAAGAGCTGGGAAAGAGAGGCTGAGAACCACCGAGGAGGGTGTTGGTCTTCGGTCCTGGCACAGAAGGTCTGGGTTGCACTGAACTCACACAAAGCTTGCGAGGAATGGCGAAGGTGTAGGTAAACCTCAGGTCTTCGCTGCTTCGTCCTGGAGCTCTGTTTCTGACAGACGTCTGGGTGCAGCCCCTCACTCCGAACGGCTGCCCTTGAGTGGCTTTGATCTGTCGCTGGCCATGGGCTTCCAGAAGGAGAAATGCCTTTGAGGCTTTGGATTTGATGGTTTTCTGCAGCACAGGAGGATTTCCCAGTGCTCCTGATGCCTTCAGGAGCCGCTCTGGCTGTGCCTGTGCTCCTGGCGCCCCTTGGAGAAGCATGTCCTAAGCCACAGGGAGCCCCTGGGGCCATCTCATCTGCCCTGGTCGGCTCTGATCCTGCCTGTGCCCCAGGGTGCGACTTGTTGGAGCTGTGTCATACAGGAAGGAGGGGAGACCCGAGGGCTGAGAGGCTCTGGGGGTATCGGGGCTCTGGCGAGTGATGGAGAGGAGGGATTGCTGGGGGAGGACACGGCCCTTCCTGCATCTGCCCCACGTTGCCTGGCTGTGTGGGCAGCCGGAGGGAGGACAGGGCAGGCACAGAGGGAGCGGGGCTGCTGCATGGCCAGGGACAACTTGTGGCAACTTGTGTGGGTGGGGGGAGGCAGCCCCCCAGCCACCTGCCCGTGGGTGAGCTCGGCCTCTTCCCCACCGCAGCCAGAGGCTTGGGGCCGGGGCTTTCTCCCGGGAGGTGGCTTTGCTGGAAGGGCTGGCACAGCCGCCACGGGCTGATGCTTGTTGTTATGACAACACGAGGAGGCTGCTGTGTGCCGAGCAGAGCAGGGGAGGAAGGGAAGGAAAAGGGATGGCAGCAAAGAAGGTCTGAACCAGCCAGGGGTCAGGCAGAAGCATGGGCTTAGCATGCATGGTGCAGGGCTGGACAGGGGTGCAGGGATGCAGGAGGGGTAGGGCTTTACGCCGCCTCCCTTGGCTCATGACACCACTGTGCACAAGAAGGGGCTGAGCATGCCTGCAACGCTGCAGCCTAAACCCTGCCAGCACCACGCGCGTGGCTGGTGGGACCTGTGCAGTGGGCAGAACCCGGGGAAATAATGCCCAATATGACAGCGTACCGATTAGTGCAGCAGACCACTCATGGGGAGCACTGGAGGCGAAGCATGACTTCATTCTCCTTACAGACATTTCTTGGACAGTTAGCAAGACAAATAAAAAAATCACCTAATAACAAACTCTGTGTCCTGTTGGAGTCACCAGTGCCCCCTCACAGCCTCTCCTGCCCGAAAGGGGGTCAGCATAATGCAGGAAGCTGTCACGGTAAGTCCACGGTGTCAGTTTGTGCTTTTCATTTTAATCAGATGTCTCATACTGTGCACTTCTTTGTAAAAAACACAGCTCCTGGACCTAGAAGATTAAGTGAAAACCTTGGCTTCCATTGTTAGAAAGATGCAAACAACCGTATCCTCTGGGTTGTGGAAGAGAACTTGGAACTGTGCCCCCTGTGTGCCTGCCAAGAGGGATTAACAGCCATGCAAAATTCATGACTCTGCCATTGCCTTCCTGTGACACCTCGTCACATCCCTTAGGAATGTGGCCCTGACTTCTCTAAAGTGAGCATAAACTAAATTTTCAAGACCGGACAAGATAAAGGCCAGTGTGACCTGGTCTGACCTCCTAGCTGACCCTGCTCTCAATTCCCTTCCAAACTGAATTATCCTATGATGCCAACGTGTACATCGCTGTGTGAGCAATGGGTTAAAGCCTTCCAGGTGCTCAGAAGCTACACTGAAGGCAACTCCAGCCAGACATTGCTTCTGCACCCCTGTGCTCGGGAGCCTGGGGGTCTGTGAGCCCACCACATTCTGCTGCCACTGCCCCCTCCAAGCCACAGTGTTGCAATGACACCAGTAACTTGCCCTTATGGCACACCTTTAGCCAGGTAACCAACAACAGCTTTAAACCTAAAAACCCCCAAACAAACAAACAAAAAAAACCCACCAAAACCCCCTGAGACATGAGTCAGCTTTGTTCTTCCTTGAATTACAGATCAACTACGGAAAGGGCAGGGTTTCAGCCAGAGGCGGCGGTGGGTGAGAGCATATTCAACGTGGTGGTTATCTCGGGTCTTCCCTGTTTCAGCTGCAAGCTGAAAGGCAGCTCAGGCCACAGATATGCCTGCTTGCCTCGGTCCTAAAGAAACACAACGTTCCAGCTGAAATACTTAGGAGATGGAATACTAGGCTCCCAGAGAGAGGATTGGGTTGTGCTTTGAACATTTGGTTAAACCTTTGGTCCTATATGTGATATGTGAGCACTGGGAATTCCCAGGCACACGCGTGCCATCGCTAGCCTGGGATTGTTCAGTCCTGCAATGCACTTCACTTACAGCTTTTTGCTCCTGGAATCAGGTTATTAACTGAGAATCCAAATTTTCACTTTAAAAGTAGATTTCTGAGCATTGTGGCTGTGGAAAAAAAAGATGGAAATCATGACTATATTTCCTAACATAAGGCAAATATGAAGAATTCAAAATGTATTATTCTTTTAACCTCATAACATTGAAGACTTCACTTAGGACTTTTCAGTACACAGAGCCAACAGTGCCATGTCTGAACGCTAAGCCCCTGCAGAGGGGATCTCCAATTTTAAGATCTTTGCTACTGACTAGGTTGCAAATTTATTTAAGGAGGCAAGCTAGATAAAAATCAGGCAGTATTTTAAGGAGTGCTGTACTCAAGGAAGGTTTTTTCTTATTTTCTGACAAGCTCTATAGTTTTTTTCTGGGGCATGTATTGCCCAGCTGGTGGCTGATGGCATGTGAGCATCCCAGCTGCTGGCCCATCACTCAGACAGTGCCACCTGGCAGGAGGTGAGAGGGGGGAGAAAAGGAGATAAGGGTTATGGGGAAGGTACGTCAGAGATGCATGAGGAGGAGGAGACCCAGGACAGATGGGTCGAGGTATAGGGGGAAGCCTCTGAACTGTGGGTCCACGTTGCTGAGTGGAAGAGCTCAACTTCTTGGGGTAGACACTGCAGCAGTGGCTGATGGCATGTGGGCATCATGGCTGATCCCCCTCTGGGACAGGCAGACAGGCCAGAAATTCTCCTCCTAGCTCATTTTCTATGCCTTCCTGCCCCTTTGTGAATGTCTGTGTAGTTATCACCCGCTTTCTGAACTCCCTCTTCAGAAACAAACCCCACAATTGCCAAAGTCTCACATGGCACCGGAGGCTGGTACTTTAAATTCTTCCCTCACAACCCAGAAAACAGTGTGAGACTCACAGGCTTCTCACAGCAGAAAAAGTAACGGCTATTGCTAACAGCAAACCTATCCTCACAGTGCTTTTATATATCTGACTGGAGACCTAATAAGCACTGAATTGGTGTGTGATTTAATGAGTCGAACTTCAAAGCTGCCATTTCAACACCTAATTCACTCATCTAGACTAATAACTGAAATGGGTGGCATTTTTTTTTATTTCCTTCTAGCAATTTATTATTTACCCAGTTGCTTTACAGCTCCTAATTTAATAAGTGCAATAACCCAGGGGTAATGCTTCAGGAAGGAGGAGAAACTGTAAAATCCTACAGTCTCTCCTATGAACTGCTTTGGTGGACACCAGAGGTCCCATTGTAACATTTTAAGCCCCTTATGCCATTGGCAAGTAAGAGATCTGGAGTGTTGTGCATCGTCAGGCAGCCTCCACCTCCAAAGTGTGCCAGCAGCTGCTGAAATGGAAGAACAGAACGGCAGCGCTGGCTCTTCTGCTGTGGATTTGTGTCCTGCAGAGGCATTAAGCGTGGCTGACTGCAGCAGAGGTGGGCTGCTCCCCTGCACCGAGCCAAAGGGCACCTGAGGATGGCAAAGCACACCTCCTCCAGGCAGTGGGGCTCATTTCTGGGGTCTCCTCCCCATCCGGGGATGTGGACGAAGGAGCAATGAGCCTGTCTTAACCTAATTTCTTCCTGTGGGTTAAAATTATACCCACCTCTGCCTTCCAGCAAGGCTGAGGCATAAGTCCTAGAGGGTTACTTACAGAGCTCTGGAGGATGTTTTGTTGGGGGTTGATCGAGGATGGAAGTTTCCAGAGTCCTTCCAGGGACATGTGGATAGCTCTGGGTGTGAGGGAGGGATCCCAAAGCTCATTATGGTTCTTAACCTCCTTCAGCCCGACAAGCAGGATAAGTGAGAGGTCTTTCTGCCCTTGTGCTGCGCTGACAGCTTCTGCACTGCTGGATCATCAAGAATTGCCCATTTGCCTTCCTGCTAGCTTCATCCCACCTGAAGCATCCTTTAGGTCGTGCGGCTCCATGCGTCTCCTTGGATATTTCTCAGCTGTATCAGCTGGGAGAAATCTGAGCTGAGCTGTCTCACCGAGATATTTTTCAGGCGTGATTTCTCTGAGCTGTTGCATTCAGATATGCTCGAAGCACAATCCGCCGTGTTTGTAATAACCGCCATCCTTCCCCTTCCACATTTCTCATCCCTGGATTTCAAAGCACTTTTGCAGACATTAAAGAGCTGTTCCCCAGAACCCCAGAGGCTGTGGCTAAACCGAGCTTGCTCTGAAATGTTCCCGCTGTTGCTGTGATACCAGTGAGCACTCGCACCAGCCGCTAGCCTTTTTATTACAGCCCAAACTAGCTCAGAGGTTAGGTCATTTTACAGATAAAGAACTGAGCCAGAGATGTGACTGTGCTAAGATCTTACTGTTAGCCACTGGCAGAACAAGGGATGCTGCTTAGGATTCATCATCTCTTTAGGCAAACTCACATCCTCCTTTTCTGCACTTACACCGTTCTTCCTTGCCTCCCCCCCCACCCCCCAACTTATTCATCCTTCAGGCACTGGCCGTGCTTTTTGCAAATGTGCAGTGTTGAAAGCATTATGGTGTTTTGTAGCCTGTCCGTTAATCAGGCAGTTCTGCAGAAGGGGAAAATCCTAATAAACCTGCAGCAGGTTCCCCTGCTGCTAATTAATTTGATCTATTTTCCTCTGGTTTTAAGTGGGAAAATAGCAGTGATCCTAGCTTGTGCTCCAAAGCCACATTCCTGGCCCATGAGCTATTCCCAAAAGACAGCTCTGAGAGCATCCAAGGCAAAAGCGCAGCTCGGTTTTCCTGACTGTGGTGCACAATGAGAAGGGGCTGCGTTTCCCATTTTGGGCTGCTGTTAATTGAAGCCAGCAAAGCCTGCCGCCAGACCTTGATTTTTAGAGGTGGGCAGGCAGGGACCTGCCTGGGCTCCAGGCCACGGGGCTGGGCTAAGCGAGGGAGCAGTGCAAGCCATTGCCGGTCCTGGGGCACAGCAAGGGGCTCATACCTGGCGCTCCAGAAGCAGACAGACGCTTCGATCGCAGCCCCCGCTGCAGAGAGAGGAAGGGGAGAGGCACTGATGATCTGCATTGGCATGGAGAAGTGTACAGGGCTGGGCTGCTGGTGCTGTGTCTGCTTGGGGACAAAGAGCACAGGCTGGGGAGGACGAGGCTCAGCCCACGCTCGGCCAAGCGGTGCACGCTGCAGGCCTGGCTGTGGTCTCACCACACCAGCCTCAAGCTGTGCTTGAGCCAGAGACACCTGGAACTAATGCCTTTGGTCTGAAGGTCATGAGCACAGTGGCAGGGTGAAGGACCGCAATGGTGCAGGGCTGTGCCCCTCGCTGGGGCCATAGGCACCACGATGAGATCAGACTTCACAAGTCCGATCGCTCTCTAAGCCCAGCACATCCTGAGCAAGAGCTCCCTAAGCCCTGGCCTGCAGCTGGAATTGGAATGGGCACAGAGCTGATTCTTTCTTTGACCCTCTGCTTTTCACCTGTGGATGGCAGAACTGTGGAGCAAGGTACCAGGTCCTACAGCTGAACACCTCCAGCTCCGTGCGTGCGCCTCGGGAGCGCTGGCCGTGAGCGCGTGCAGCCGGGCTGAGGTGGAGGGGAAAGGAAAGAGCTGATGGGCTCCCTTCTCTCACTGTCACAGTTCCCCACCCTCTGCCACCGTGCAGTGGGGTGCAGAGGAGTGTTACCTGTGGAGCACCTGCGAGTGTAACTGTGCCGGGGTGTGCACCCCGCCAGAGCTGATTGGGGTGAGCGTCTGACTGCCGAGACCCAGGCTGATGTGTGCCCGCAAGGAGCCACGTGTGACAGCTCTGCGTGCATAAACAGATAAATAATGCGTCTGGTTTAGCTCCGGGTCAAGGTGCACACAGCTTTGTCAGCTGCATCACTGCAAACCCTGCGGTGCCAGCACCCTGCCTCGTCCAAGGGACCAGCACCACCTGCCAGCTCTCCTGGCCCATGATGGACATTGTCACCATGTGTCTGCCCTGGAGACACCCGTCTGTATTGCCCTCTGACAGCAGTGGGCTGGGAGATGAGCAAGGGGGGCTGCAGGTTCAGCAGCCTTTGCTGCGCACGGTGGGATGCACAGCTCTGCGACGACAGGGCAGGGCAGCGCAAGAGGATCAAGCCGCAGAAGCAGTGAGGGTACCGTTTAAGCTGGCTGCAAGGGGGATACTGCAGATAATGGGGGTATTAGTGGCTATTTAACCAGGCCTGGGCAGCCTTTCTAGGGGAGATCACCTGTGTGCTGCTGTGAGGCCGCCCACGGCTCTGTCTGGGGACCCATGGCTCACTCCTGGGACCTGTGCAGTTTGGGCTGCTGCTCCCACAGCCGGTCCTTTTGCTTTTATTTGGCTCTCGGCTGTGGTTGTGCCTGCCTCAAACCTGCTGTAGCTGTGGAGGTGGTTTCAGTGGCCAGCGACAGAAGACAGGCTGAATGTCCCAGCTGATTCCCCACAAACTATCCACTGAGCGGCAGCAGGAACTTGCTGGCCAGGTTTGGGTCACTCCAGACACAGTGGGTGGCTTCCTGTGATGATGTGCCACATCCCCAGTTTGCGTGGCACTCAGGCAAAAGGAATCTCCGCTTGGGTTTCTCAGTCACAGGCTTCCTTCATTCTGCTCACTCTGCTCCTTGTTTGTCTAAAGATGGTCACGGCCCACCCCAGTCACCCTCTATGGCCCTTGGACCCTCAGCCCTGAACTCTGTGAGGTACCTGGCCCATCAGCATCCCTGCTCTCACCTTCAGCCAACCCTTGAGCAGCACCACCTTAACAATAAATTCTATTTTCCCACCAGCCCTGAACACAGAACAGCTAAAATCAAACCAGTCATGGCCATTCCCAGTGCACCGATGTCCGGCCACCCCTTGCAGTACTGGACTTATTTGCCCTTGTTCCTGCAGAGCAGTAGTGATGGAGTGGAAGCTGTTCTCATCTCAAAGGCCAGTGTTTCCTGGGGCTGGTTGCTGCCATCCCAGACACGACGATTCCTCGATGGCTCGGCAGGGTTTGCAGTCTGCACGGAGGTGGCTGCGTGTACCCTCCGGCCCCGTCATCGCTGCCTGTCTAATGGCTGGATGGTCTTACAGTGGTGATAAGAGGGGAGCGGATTGCTGACAGATGGTATTAAAATGAGCTTGCAGGAATGAAACACGAAAAGATTGGATTAGTACGGGTGTGGGTGCTCATGCCAATTACTGCTGGAGCGCAGCCCCGCTGCTAGCAGCCCTCCATCGGGCAGGTATGTTCGGCAAAGATTTCTTTTTAAGAGAAATTAATGGCTTTTCTTGAGCACCCTTGTCTCTTTAATTAAATTGCCTCAGGAAGCTGTCAGTCAAGCCGTGCGAGCTGCAGTCCTGCTGCCAAACAGCCATTCGGTCAAGTGAGCATTTTGTGCTCATGATGCTTGGGAAGGAGCCAGACTCACCACTCGCCCCCACGGGGGTGGCACTGGGAGTGGGGCTGGCAGTCTCCCTGTGCCGTGGGGCTGGCAGCAGGGTCTGTGATGAAGAGCATCACCCTGGAGAAAAAAAGACCCTCATGGGCTCAGCTGTTCCCACAGGCATCCCTGAGCGCGGCATGCAGAGAAGAAAAGGTTTTGAGGCCAGATGGAAGGAAGGATTGGGTCCTGGGGTTTGCTAGGTGTTCCTCTAGCCCAAGTCACACCTTCACAGTGCACAGTGATCCCTGGTGGGATCTGTTTCTCCCAGCTGCCCTCATCCACCGTGCCATGGAGCTGGGAAGCCCCCAGACCCTCTCCTCTGATAATTACATTCCTCCAAGCAAAACAGGACCCTTTCCAGCTCCCTTTAGCCCAGCAGCGACCCCCAGCTGTCCCCAGCTTGGTCTTCCTCTGGACAAGCACCCCACTTGTCACCTCGGCGGGGGGGCAGGCTGGAGCCACTGGGCAAGGGGAGCAGGAGGAGGAAGATGCCCCTTCCCACTGTCTCTGTCCTACAGCCACATCGCAGGGCAACTCCCTGACGTGAGCTATTGATAAAAGGGTCGAACCAAGTTTTCCGTTGCCCTAGCGCCGGCTGTTTGATGCCGGTTACGCTACAAGGGTGACGGCTGCGGTGCCATCCTTCCTGGCAAACTGAAGCCTCCCAGCTAGGGCAGCGGGGCAGGAGTCGCGGGGTTCAGGGCTTCTCTCCCCAACACACTCCCTCCTTCACTTCAGCAAACCACCTCCTTGCCTTGGGGCTCCGTTTCCCACCCCTGAACCACAGACCGCAGCCCCCTTACCTACATCAGGGGAAGCAGAACCCCCCGGGGATCGACATGGAGACGAAGGGGCCGGGGTGCCCGGCTGGGGGCAGAAGCAGGGGCCCTGGCACGGGGCGCGGGGGCTGGGAGCGCTAGCGGGGCATACGGGGCACCCGCTCCCCGCGCTGCATCACCCGCACCAGGATCGGGCCCCAGCTCTGCGGCCAGCTCAGCTCGGCGCGGGGCTCTGCCTCCTCGGACAGTGAGTTATGCGTGTCCGCGGAGTGCCATCTAGTGGGATTTGATTTTACCACGCGTATTTCCTTAAAAAAGCTGTGTTTCCTTAAAAAAAATACAGCCCTGTACATAGGATGTGTGTCCGAGAGGAGAAAACAAACTAATTAATGCAAATTTTCCCTATCGCACGCTCTCCCAGAAGCTCCTTTCCAATTGTGTTTTTGCTTCTCCCTTCCTTGCATAATGTCTGCGGTTTTTTGGCACGTTATCAATCTTGATTTAGAGTGGAAGCTCCACAAGGAAAATACTGCATGTTTTCACTTGTATTTAAAGGGCCCTGCAAGTCAGTGGTACTACAGGGTGGATAAGTACTGTAAGGTCTAGATCCTCTTGTGAGAGACCCTACAGAAATGACTACATCTTCTCTAAACCTACTAGTGCGTAAATATTTGTGCATCTCTGTGTGTGTGATTACGTGTGACAGAGGGAGAGGGAGCAAGAGAGTGTGTGTCTGCGTTTGCACTCGTTTAAGAGCACATTTGCATTTCTTTGAAAACTCAAAGTGTGTCACTGCAAGCACAGGTATGTGTGGGTGCCTGCCCAAGGCACATATGTGGGTTCCCCCCACGGACAGATGTGTGCTTCTCCATGCTGGTGGCACTCCACATGAAACACGGGGGACAATTTGGCTCCTTGCAGCATGTCTGTGCTCTGCTCTGCATGTCTCTCCTTCAAGACCAAGAGCCTTGCACCAGAGCAAGCCTCATCCTCGTACTCAGGCTTATTCCACGCTGGAGTCATTGGAGGGGTCACTGTGAAAAACTCTCAAGTGCTTTTATAGCCTAATTGTGTCCTTGGAGGTCCCCATAACTCATGAGATGCTGGACTGCATTGAGAGGGCCTATTTGGAAATCATGAGTCTGGAAGGGGGAGACCAACAATAGAGATAAGGGGAGACCAAGGATAAAGGAATTGGAGCTGGATTTAAAGCTGCAGGAGGCTTGGCCCTCCGGAGGCCATGTAATCTATGATCAGGATTTCCCTGGGCCCTCCAGCTCTCCCTTCACCACATGCATCCTTCCAGCCCCTTCCACCCAGCAGCTGGTCCAACACCGGCGCCTGAATCTGCCAGCTGTGGACTCTGCTGTTCTCTGTGGGCTGGGACAGAGAAACGGGAGGATGCTCCTTCAAAGAAATGCTGAAGTGGCACAGGGATGCACCTTCGAAGGCTCAGCCCCCAGACCAGTGATCGGTGATGATCCCTGCATCAGGGTGACCACCTGGTCAGGTCACCTCTACTAGGAATGTAATGTAATATTTTCTTGAAACAGGATGTCATAGAGCAGTGGGAAGAGGCTTCATTTGGTGAAAAATCCTCAAGTGTGACAAACACTTATTTCTGTGGTAGGATGGGGGGGTGGGGGGATGCTATTGTAGCTACAGTATGTGTATGAATTAAATAGAAAGTAGGACACTGTGGTTTAGGCACCGTATGTACATATTTTTTAATATATGTACACACACACACACACATATGGTTGTGGTTTAACCCCAGGTGGCAATTAAGTACCACAGAGCCACTGCTCTCCCCCCACCCCACACCCCCTGCAAGCGGAATGGGGAGGAAAATCAGAAAAAAGTATGACCTGTGGGCTGGGATAAGAACAGTTTAATACTTGAAATAAAGTAAAATATAATACTAATACTACTACTGCTACTACTACTAATAACAACAATTATTGTAATGAAAAGGGAGATAACAAAAAGGAAAAGAGAAATAAAGCTCAAGGGGTGGGGGCGGGAAGTCTAACAAAAATCCAAGTGATGCACAGTACAACTGCTCACCACTCACTGGCTGATGCCCAGCCAGTCCCCGAGCAGCGATCCCCCGCAGTTTACACACCGAGCATGATGTCATATGGTCTGGAATATCCCTTTGGGCACTCTGGGTCAGCTTTCCTGGCTTTGCTTCCTCCTGGCTCCTTGTGACCCCCCATCCTTCCCGCTGGCAGGGCCTGAGAAACTGAAAAGTCCTTAACTAGTATAAACACTACTTAGCAACAACTAAAACCATCACTGTGCTATCAACATCATCCTCATACTAAATCCAACAATCCTGTACCAGCTACTAGGAAGAAAATTAATGCTATCCTAGCTGAAACCAGGACGCACATACATATATATGTATGTATGTATAAAGTATTGTTTCTGATATTTTAAATATATGTAGCAGAATAACTGCTAGACTGAATTATTCTTCCTACCCTACAAGCATGGTGGATGGCTGATATATTCTGGCTGTTGAAAGAGGTACGAGTTGGCAGAAAAGGTGCTTCCCCATCCACTCTCTCTTTGCACTTAGAGTCTGATCAACTGAAGTCTTAAAAGTCAGAAAAAAATAATCAGTTTATTAAAATCTATTGTCAAAAATTGACCCAACATTTATACTTTCTTGTAAAATGAAATGATAAAGGTAGGGCTGCCAGAGTGGCGTTCTGTCTGCTGCCTTTTGTGGGTCCAGCGAATCTCTCTATCAGAGTGTCAGTCCTAGATAGTATTTATTAGTCATATTTTGCTCATTCCTTACTCAAATCACCACCCACAAATGAGTTGTGTGAGGAAGAGCTGAGCAGAGCCCTGAGAAGCTGATAATGTGAAATGATAGATACCTAGCTATCTCCCGAGCTTTATTTGCACACTCATCATCAGGATACCTGATGCAGCCTACATCTGCCTGCCTGCCATCGGAGCCAAGGTACGGCCGTGTGGCGGCAGGGGCCACCCATGATGCGGCTGGGTAGTGCCTTGGAGGGTTGATCCAGGTCAACATGAGTTGTCTCCTCGGTGGCATTTCTCTGTTCTTCCTCCTACCCAGGACAGCCCCATGCAAAGCAGAGAGAAAGGCGGAGAAAGGCTTCATTGAATCTCAAACCCAGTTGGAGGTTTGGATTCCCAAGTGGGATCATTGGGCTTGGAAACGTTTAGCTGGGCTCTGGCTTTTGCCTTCGTACTTTTGGCTGCTAACGGTCTCTCTTGTTCGCTGTGATTCACCCTCAGGTAGTCCCAGTGCCTGGAGGAGCCTCGCTGTTAAAAGGCTCTGTGTTTACTCACTGGATCAGCCTGTTGCTCCAGTCAGGCAATTCCTGCTTCTTTCTCTTGCAGGGGAAGAAAAGAGCAGTTGTTTAATTTATTCCAAGTGAGTTCCCCTTCTCAATGAGGCTGATGATAACGATACCGTGGACCAGTGCAGATAGGGGAGCGCAGCCACGTACAGCAGCTGTGAGTCACCACCAAGCCACCACCGCCACTGCTTTGGGACTGGCCAGCACTGCCTTAGGTCATCAACAGAAATTTCCTGCCTGTTAGTAAAATTACACCCAGGTGCAACTGGTCAGTGGGAAGCCACAATCACAGGGAAAATACCCTGGGTGCTGAGGTTACTTTTGGGATTAAGGACCTTGTGGTGTACTCCATCCATGGTGAGCCCACAGACACGGTCACGGTCCCCCGTCCTCTCTGTGGGAGAGCTGGGCTCGCGGGTGGGGTTTGCGTTTGAGGCTGGCTCAGGCTGTTGGGCACATGCCATAACCTGACACACGGTTTATCTAAAACATATCCCAACTTGGACCAGTCTGTTCTCAAGAGACCTTGGCCACAGCCAACATGGAAGCAGCAAAGGGGCCCCTTTGGGAATTTGGCCCAAACAGAGTCGAAGCTGTTGGTGGTGATCCAAGAATTTTAATTGATTCTGCCAACACACATCCCCCCCCTCAGCACTCCAAGGGGCTCGCTGTTGGCCCGCGTGCACGAAATCTTGCCCCAGGGGCCTGCTAGTGTTGTGAACTGCTGGCACACTCAACAGCCTGCCAGGGCTTCGATGGGAACATGGTGGAGAGGCCCTGCTTGGTACCAGCTGCCAGCATCTGCTCCCCTAGGGAGACCATGTAGACATCAGAGCATCCAGACGGGTTCTGTGGAGAGCAGTCACAGCAGGGACACCGCTGGCTTTGCCTATGTGTGAGTGGTGACACACAACCTTCCTTCAGCCCTGGGGCAACGGGTTGGGCATAGCTGCTCCCAGACCTACAGAGGCAAAATCACCAGAGGTGACTAATTTACATCTCTGGCCCTTTTACACCAGCATCCTTGGGATGCTGTGAGTGCAAGGCGTGTGTGCAACAGGGACCTGGTACGCTACACTCAGCACAGGAAGGCTTTGCAGCCATTTTGCACTGGCACAAGGGACCTAGAGAAGGATGAGCCCTCAGGCTGCCTGGTAGTCTCTCCAAATTGAGGTGGGGATAAGGGAGTGGGGCACTGGGCCTGGATTCACTATCTCTAATTAACGTGACTCATCCCTGCTTGCTGGGGTGAAGCTCCAACTGCTGCTGCACTTGCTGCCCCTCAAAAAGTGCAGGAAGGAACACCTTCATCTGAGGGCTGCTGGGCTGAGGGAGTGAAGCAGCTTGGAGGGAAAATAGATACTGCTGGTCCGTACGAAGGGGGCCTGTTTATACTGGGTTAGTATAAGCAGGTTCTATGCACAAGGTATTTTTCTCCAGTCTTCCCTGAGACAGCTGGGACCTGGTGAGCTCGATGGAGCCACTTGAACAGCCTTTGACGTGTTGATTCTGGTCCCGGTCCAGAATGGGGAGAAATTAAAAAGAACACGAAAATTTATCAAACTTCCGAAAAATCTCTAATTGATTGGCTTTTGCTTGACAGGGGCACAAGAAGAAGTTTCACTGCTTTCCTCCAGTGCAGTTTCTCGAGTCTCTCTCACTGCTTCTCTTCCTGCACATGAGCCACTGCTCTGACAGACAGATTGGGAAACAGCTCGGGAAGTGCCGACTTTCCATGGAGGATTGCCTGGAGCTCTGCTCCCCGTCCTGAGGCTGTGATACCCTGGGGTGCCAACGCTTCAGGAAGCTCCTCACTGGAGCCTGTAGCTCTGGCGTGTTGAAGCCGTGTGGCATTGCAGCCTCTTTTAGCCTGCCTTACATCACCACGATAGAGCAAGCAAACAAAATGCGTGTAATCAAGAGAGGCGAACGTGACAAGAGTGATAACTCACATGCCACTCCGCTTGCTCACCCCGAGTAAGTTAGGCAGAAGCTATATATAGAAGTGAGATTGCTAATAACTGGCACGGGAAAGCCTTCAGCATCTCCATTCAGTTCATTTACACCTCCCACAAAGAAGACAAAGCAAGCCTCTTTGAAGGACTGCCAACCTGCTGCCATCTGAGTCAGTCATGCTCAGCCACAGCCTCCACTGCAGCCTCCGCTACCCGCTGTCGTGCACGTCGAGGGCCAGGCTCACGGCGCGGTTACCTCCGGGTGAACTGGTGCACCAGGGCCGTGCCCATGTTGGTGAAATCAGCATCTGGCCTCCCCATCCCTCCACCCATTATCAAGACCCCCAAATCCTCTGGTTCAGCCAGAAGCCAGCATGGGAGAAGGTAATTTAACTTTGATCTTGGAGCTCCCTTTGTTGGTCAGACTTCACAGGCTCCTTGGTGAAGGTGACCAGTGCTGAGCTAACCCCAGCAGCACGCTGCACCTTAACTAAATGCTGAAAAGTTTCTCTGATGTCAGAAAAGGGGATGTGTTTCAAGCATCTGGACATTTCCTGCAGCACAGTATTTTAATTGCTGTATAAATACTAAGTACTGTATGTTATAATAGCCTTCTGCAGTTGATTGGTAGCCAAGGAATGTTTGAGACACAAGGATTAATAGTCCCACCTGGGGGGGACACTGTCCTCCATGGGCCTTCTGGGCCAGCCAGCGCGAGGCTCAGGCTGGGTACTGTGTCAGGTAGGACAAAGGCTGGCAGCTCTCTGCCAATGCAGCTTTCCAGGCCCTTTGTCACGGGGCAGGGAAGCTCAGCTGAAGATGCACGACCAGCCTGTGAGAGCCCCGAGGTGCGCTGCAGCCGTGGCAGGCCGACCAAGCGGAGACGCCCTGATTACAGAGCAGCAGGCAGATGTGAATAATTTTTGATTCTTCAGAACAAGGCTGGGATTAAACCTGTTGGCATAAAACCAACAAGGCCACCCTGACAGCACTGCTGCAGCCGCTGCCTTGCAAGGCAATAAGGAGGCAAATGTGAGATGTCCCCTGGTCCTGTGCCTAATAGGAAGGCAATTAACACCAGAGCTGTGACCAGTGCTGGACACACATGTCCTGGCGATTTTGGACAATTCACACAGGACCTGAACTGTGAAGTTACCTGAGGCTGTATGCAGTTTGCCTAATTGAGGTGTCTAACTCAAGTGCTACCTGCTGGAAATCTTCCATGCCTTGCCTCAGGGATGGTCGGGAGAGGCAGGTGGCCCAGAGGAACCGTGTCAGAGCAGGAGAGGCCATTGCCTTGGAGAACCTGCAGAGAATGAGCCAAGCAGCCCAGTTTTGCTGTTCCTCTCCTTGTGGACAGCCCATTGCCTAAGTGATTCCAGATGCATCCACCTCCCCACTGAGAATATAAGGATGCTACTGGAAATGGCAGTTGCCTTCATCAGCTGGGAGCCAGCCTTGCTCCTGTTTGAAGATGGTGGGCAGCAGGGTGGGTGCTGGCCACCTCGTATATCATCATCTCTCAGGGGTAACGGCCCTGCCGTTGCAGGCCTCCTGCCTGCTCGTTTTTTCCCCTTTGCATGAAATAAAAATAAACAAAATACATACATCCTCTGGAGCTGGGATTGGATCCAGCTCTGGCCCTGTGCTAAGGAGTGCTGCAATCACGGGGCAGCCAGAGCCCTCTCCTCCTGCCCCAGCCCTTTCCACTGAGTTCCCAGCAGCTCAGCAACACCAGGGTGAGGGAATGGGAAAGCCCCCTCCGCTGGGGAAGCATTGCCTGCCGAGGAGGAGAAGGCACCTTCCTGGGGAAGTGCTCTTTATACAGGGCTGTTAGCCCAACCATTCTCCAGCTGGACCACCAGAGGAAGAAGGTACCTCTTTCCCCACTGGACTGTCAGTGGACAATCAGGCACCTCCCATAAAGATCCCATCACTACTTGGACATGGGGAAGCTGCAGGACACGGGGTGTTCTGGTTTTCATCCTGAACTGCCTGGTGGTTTCAGTGGGGAAGTGTGTGCTTCAGTAGGAGTTTGGTGCCTGTTTGTGTGGACCTGGACCGTTACCTGCTGCGCCTTTGCTCCTCAACCATGCAACAAGGGCACTGAGCCTGCCCTCCCTCACAGCTGTGTGAAGATAGATCCACCACTGCCTCTCAGACACACGGATCCTCCAGAAAGGTTGCAGCAGTAAACTAGACAGGTGAGCTATGATTTCCCCTATGTTAACTCTTGTTAGCGTCTGTGGTGTGGCTTTTGATGTGTGCATCAACGTCACAGGTGAGGGAGAGCTGTGCTTGCTAGGCTGCGCATATGGCAGATGCCATTAAGATCTTCTCGAGTCTGTGATGGTTAATTTGCTCCAAGCAGAGCTTGTTTTCCAATTCCTACGTGGAAAGACAAGGCAAGATGATGCAGTCCAACTGCAAGACAAGTCGTGGTTCAACCTCCTGAAAGGCAGCTGCCCAGGCTAGCTGGAGTCCAGGATGTGGTGTGCTGAGTGTGTAGGAGGTTGAAGACTTTTAGCCCCACTGCTTTCCCCAGTGGTCCCTGGCTCCGTATCACCCTGAAGGAGCCACTCTGGCTTCATCTGTGGGTGCCAAGTGATGGCAAGCCAACCCTTCTCTGCAACACTGTTCCAGGGATGAACTGTGCTCCCTCTAAAAGCCCTGTACCTCATTTACAGGCACGGTCATAACTTCTCCGAGGTGCTAATTTAGGGAATGGTTCTGGTGCCAGCCCAAGCACAGGTGAGAGGAGATGCCGACAGTGATCGATTGAGGCGATGAGGGCAATGCTAGAGGGAAGGAAGTGTTGACAGAGACAAAACTGAAATCTGTCCAGAGTCTAACAAAGGTGTGAAGCTGGAGCCACTCCAAGGAGCCACGGGAGAGGCCACTGTGCTGAACGTTGTTTTCTCTGACCCTTTGCCAATACATTTCCCAGATCGTGACAGATGATTTGGGTTTTTAGTTGCAGCATGCACTTTTCCCTCCTGTCTGGTCTCTCGCACTTCCACACCCGACTGACCAGACTGAGGAGCGCAGTGCCCGATAGGTATCTTGGCAAAGCGGCTCGTTTGAGGAACAGAGTGTGACCACATTCCAGGGAGCGAAGACTGTCCCAAGAGCAGCCTGCAAACAGCAGCAAAGAAAACATTGGACGCGCATTTATGAGACTCCCAGGGGGTTTCTGCCTCCTTTGGGTATCCCCTGGGGACTGATATTTATCTTCCTGAGATTCCTTTAGCTGTAGCTGCTGTTCTGAGCTTCTCATGACCCCAGGCATTAATGAGGCTTAGACTCAAGTGGGTCCCATTTGTCAGTCTCCAAAGAATTCCCCCCTTACTCTAATTCAACGAGCTGAAGAAAGGTGGCCCCTCCAGACAACATGGCTGATTCATACCCCATAGTTTGCATTCCAGTGGCCAGGGAAGCCCCCACACGATGCCCATGTGATACAGGAGTACCTGCGGGAAAATGCCTTTCACCTTGGGGTGATGGTTGGAAGGGGGAAATCTGACATGTCCAGAGAAGCTGCTTGCACCATGGCAAATGTACAAGCCCAGAAATGCTCTCGTCCCCAGCCTGGAAGGTTATCAGGTAAGAGGTTCACCCACCTGAGCATTTTTGGAAAATCGGAAGTCTGTGTCAGTCTTTGCTTCAGTGGTGGGCAGGAGACCTTCAGAGGGTGGAAGCAGGTCAGGGGCACAGAGTCCTGCACAGGGACTCACCAGATGTAGTGGTCTGATCTCATGCTGAAGGGGATAATGCCCGGCCTAACTGACCTCCACATTTTGAGGCATTAACAGTGGTGAATGCTGCTGGACGGAGAGCAGGAATCCCGGGCCTGCAAACCTGCCCACCAAGGCACAACAGGCGCAGCAAAGGCAAACAGCAAAGGTGTTTTCTGCCCAATGCTTTATCCACCTTCAAAACAGGGAAAAGGTGCTGAATAAGAATCAGGCTGAGAGAGATTTGCTGCTCTGTGCAAGGCTACAGCTGGACATTGTTGACTAAAATGGTCCCCTCCAACATCAATGAATGGGAATGGACATCACTGTTCCTTTCCCCCTTCCAATAAACTTTTGCTGTGCATGATCAAAAAGTGTTTATTGCTGATTATATTGCTTTTGTGCTCCAAATTCTCATCTTCCAGGACCCCGAGTAAGACTCTTGCACATATTTTCACATAAATGAACCATTTACTAAGGAGCTGAAGACACTGGCAAAGGTAGAAATGTTCATTGATACCTGTGTATGAGAAAATGTGCTGGGAGGAGGGTGGTTTTGGCTATTTCAGGCTGTGTGAATGGAAGGGGGCTCACAGGTGGCTCCCAGGGGCACATGAGCATCTCTAAGTCCCTGCTGACACTGACACTGGTCACAAAGCTCAGTGCAGACAACAGATACAAATCCCGTAAGCACATAAAGGCCAGTGCCCATCCACCCCTGGTTTGGATACATTTCCTTTTGACATCCTCACCACTCTGCCTTGTGCCCTGTGGGAAAGGGCAGTGCTACCATCCCCTCCTTGAAGCGGGGGAGCTGAGCCACTCTCCAGCGGTGCTGTGGCAGACCAGAGAGGTGAAACTCAGTGCTCTGATTTCCCGGGCAATCTTTACTGATGTCAGTAGAGATAACTGAGAATAAACCCCAGATATGTACATTCCCAGACTTGGAAGCTCATTTTACGGGGACTGCAGAGAACAAGCTGTGGGCAAGAGCCATAAGTGATTAATACCCTTTTAGGAAACAAGCCTAATCTTTTACTCATTCTTTGTGAGAACAACAAACAAAACCTTTAAGTCAGGGAGATAACAATAGTGTCCTGCCTTCCAGCCTCCCAGGCACTCGCTGCTGCAGGGACATGACTCTTCATGTCCTTGTGTGCTGCCCACTACATGGCAACAGAGGCAAATCCTTCAGGCAGTCACAGGCCTGTGTCTTCTGCCATGCACGGGGATCGTCCTGCCCGTTGAGCAGGTATTGTTCCTGACAGTGCATTCGCTTTCTCTTTGAAATATTTAGGCTAAGATAATTTCAGCAGACCTTTTGATCTTTGGCAGTCTCTATGGCCTGGGCTGGGAGGCTCCATGTGCACTGCAGCTGCCTGGCTGAAGCAGGGGGTTTAGTCCATCGTTGCAAGGACCTGGCCAGGGATGTCACAGCCCAGAGCAGCCTATTTTCCTGTGCTCAGCGGACCTCTCGGGAGTGATGCACAGGATTTCACATCCCCACTTAGCAGCTAGATGGAAGCTCTGCTCAGGTATCGTTCATTCATCTGGACATCAAAAGCAGCATCATGTCAGACATGACACAGATATAGTTAGTTGAACCAAAGTCAGCTGCAAGTTCATTTCCATGCCTCGTTTGACAGGTCCATGCTATAACCTGGCATACCACAGCCAACAGTGATGCCAGGTCACCTTCCTTCTACCTCCTTGCCACCCCATGAGGTATTCCAGGCTCTGGTATAGACAGGTCAGTGATGGTATTTGGGCTCTGTGACCACTGAGTGTTGTAACGATGCTTTAGGGTGCTTGGCTCCCACCATGGAGCCAAAGGGTTGAAGACTGCTTAGAGACAACCACTGGGGCAGGGAAGAGTGTGCCTCAACTCTTGCTGCTCACTGACCACAGGGATGTGGGAAGGCTACAGGGAACTTCCAGTCCCCAAAGGCACAGCTTTGCCCTCAAATTAGGCAGACACCACACAATTCAAATACAGAACGAGGGCTGCTTTTGGACAGGACTTTGTGAAGAGCTATTTTCCAGCTTTAGAAAGTAACTCAGAGCTTCAAACACTGGTTTAAGGACTTGCCGACCAGAAGGGAAATCCGTATGTCTTCCATCCCTAACAGCAGACTACAACCTGGGTTGAAACTAGGGTGGGAAAAAAGTACAGCGTTCCCTGCTCCTGCCGCACACCTCTCCTGCCTGCAGACTTTGAACTCCATCAGCCTGTTTGCAAATGCCCACCGTGAGAGCCAGCCGCCTTCCTCCTCTGAGCCTGCCAGAGGTGCTGGGCATCCCAGCCGAGCCCTTTGCAGGCTTTGCCTCATCGCCAGGCCCCCGTGAGCCGTGCTCAGTTGGCGTGCTGGGGAATCCATGCTGCCACAGGTGAGTGCTACACTGTAGGTAATCAATTATCACAGTTGCACATTGTTTTCATTCCTTGCCTCTGCGCATTTCCCAGAGAGCTGATTATGTCACTCATTAACCTTCCAGACCTCTTTATTTTCTTTATGCAAAAAGCCGGCTTTTGTCAGGCCAGCACGTTCATATTTCGGCTGAGCTTCAAGAACAAAGAGTCCCCACTAATTCCTTTCTGCTTAGTCATACCCAAGTCACGTAGAAAGCTATTACCAAAATTGGTACAGAAAGGTTGCCAACCGCAGAGCTCCAGCCCAGCTGCGTGTGGTGAGATTTGCATATCAGCGAGCTGGGGAGAAGGCTCAGTGCAGGCAGCACTTACCGCAAAAGATGTTTTTGTTCATTTCTGTGAGTGAATGTTTGTAAAGTCAGAGCCTTTCCCAAAACAGTGGAGATAATCCTCCCATCTGGCCTGTCCTCCCAGAAGCTTTTATCCTCTCTCAGCACTTATGTCAAAGCCAAACTAAGCTGGCATCTCAGTGTTTTAAAATCCAGGTTTTTTTGATTGGCCACATGGAGGTATTTGCTTCTTGACAGTTGAGGAACGTGGCGCCATGAAAGCATCCCACGTCCCTTTTCACCCCTACGTGCTCAAAGCATCATATTGGCATGGTGCTGCTGTGCAGTTGGCTGCCCAAGATCTGCATGACTGCCCGATTCCAGCCAAGATTAAAGCAGCAGCACGTATTACAGCAGCATGGCAGCGGGGCTGCAAGCCGGGGGGATGTTCGTGTCTATCAGGTCATGAGCCACCCCTGCTCCATCATACACAGAGCGAGGTTTGGGCGATGGTGCCTCCTAGGTAGCATCACTGCAGCAGCCACAGGTGTTCCTCCAGAAGAAAGCCAGGTCATCATCTCTAGGCTGCATTCCCAGCCCCTGCTCTGCACATAAGTAGTTTTTGCTGAGTTAGGATTTATGTTTTCCTGTTTTACCTTGGATCTAGACTGAGTAAGAAACTTACTTTCAAACCGTGTCAGCTGAGATTGTCACAGCATGACATCAATCCAGAGCGTGGGATTCTGAGGAAGTTTTTGGTAAGATTTGCAATCATACTCTTACAGCTGGTGCTGATGCATTTCTGGGGAGAGCCAGCATCCCACAGAACACTGCTGTACCTCAGCCTGGGCTCTTCTGCGGCTTGCACAGAGTGGCAGGTTAGTGAAGCTGAAGTCCTCATAGTTACACCTGGTGCTGATGACTAGATCCAGAAGACGGTCTAAAACCATGGTGACACAGGATATAACATCTCCATGGCTGAAGAAGTCATGACAAATGATCCCAAGAGCAGAGTCATTCTTGATTTGGCAGGAGGAACGCCTTTATGCTCCCACAGAACGTCTTGCCTTCTTCCCTACATAGTCTACTCTTGCTGTGGCATGGCCACGGAGGAAGTGCCTCCAACGTGCCATTGGTGCCCGTGGCTTCTGGTTGCAACCACATTTGGAAGAGCCCAGGACACAAAGCACTGCGAAACAACGAAGGGCTGGGTGCAACATGCCCTTCTCAGGCAAGCCCTTGTGCCTTTGTAGGTTTGTGCCTTAGGGTTGCTTTGCTGAGCTGGGTGGGGTACGCTCCTGGTTGCAGCTTCTCTGCCTGCAGGAATGTGTGCTCTCCATGAACTGTCATCTGAATAGTTATTGTTAAAGGTGCCTAATGTTAACTAAGATTTGTGTTACATCATCTGTCAGAAGCATGTATACCCCTTCCTTAGGTGGCATCTGTCACCACGCAGATAAATAAGATGCCTCCCAGGGCTGCCACTACTCATAATTTTCACACCTATCTCATTATGCCATTAACCTAGGGCAGATCATCCTCCTAGTATTTCTGTTCATCCCTCTGACATAGCTAGACCAAGGCTTTGCTGTATCATGTCCAGACAACCATAGCACAATGAGGCATCTGCTGCTGCGTGCAATTAGCTGTGCAAAGCAGCCTGTCTTGCTGGCACTGAATTACAAAGGTTTGAACCTAAAAACACGGTGATTGGAACAACTGCAAAAGCAGGGCAGAGGATGACTGAGCCAGAGATGAGCCTCCAAAGCATTGAACAGCCCCTCTCAGCTCATTAACAGCAGGCTCAAAACCTGTTCCTGATGGACTCCCTTCCCTCTAGCTCTGCGGGAGTGTGGTGAGAGCCCTCGGAGCTGTGCTGGAAGCTGCAGGGCTGTCAGCGAAAGGAAAAGCTGACCTTCTGTGCTTTTGATACCAAATCAGATCAAAGCTGAGTATGGAAAGGCTTTTCTGAAGCTAACTTTGCACAATGGACAGATCTGTAAAGGCAACAGACATCTTCAAAAGTTTTGATTCTTCAGTGTCCAGTACTTTGGAGGAACATGGTTTGGAGTGCAATGGCAGACCCCCTCTAAAGCCAAGGCCCTCTAGCTCCCCACCTCTGGACACTCGAACCAATGTCAGCCAGGCCCTCTGTCATTTCCAGGCTATGGACAGTCTTTTGGATAAATTGTCCACACTCTTGGGTCCTCTTTGATGAAGCCTCTTGAAGAAGTCCTGGATTCTGAAGAGCAGTTAGTAATAACACATCACTCCTCTGTACCCAGTTTTTCCCCTTCCTCTCATGGACAATAAAGCTCTAGGTGACCCCAGGAAAAGGTGCCCAGCACATGCCATTCCAGTGGACAGCCTTGGCTTTTAATCTCAACACTCTCACCCTCTGGTGGGATGGAAAAGGGGAAGATGTGCCCACCTTTCCTCCAGAAATCAGCTCTAAGGAGCAGTAGCAGTAACACCCTCAATTTGCAGCCCAACCATGCACGGTCTTCTTCAATCACCAGCTTCATCCTAAGAACCTGCCTGTGTTTCCTCATGCATTCCCTCACAAAACTGACTTCTCCTTACTGTTCCTAACCCTGCGGGAACAATTTTGTCCTCCACGACCAACCAACCTTGCATTACACCTGCAAACACTAGCCTCCTACTCTTTCACCTAAAGAATTTCTTGAGGGATTTGGAAGCCAGTAAGTGCTATCAGGGAGCTCTGTGTGTGTTATGACTATTAAAGTCTACAGCGATGCTAGATTTCAATGTAGAGACACGGGCAGCCAATTTATGTTCACTTCACTGCAGATTATTACCGAGGGAGCACAAGCACACTCACACACTTCTCTCATGAAAACTACTTTTGTTCTTTCTTGTTTTGTTCTCTTACACAATAAAAATCCTTCTGGCTCAAAGCACCTTTGCTCACCGTGTATAGAGAAACACACGTTTTGCCAGCAACTCTCCTGAAGAGACACCCTGCAGGGATATCCTGTCTACACTTTTCCTATCATTAAGCGGAGGGTGGAAGTCTGTATTTGGGGAGCTATCAAACACCCACTCTGTTTGCCACTTTGCCAATGTTATCAGTGTTTGTCCCCGCTCTGTTATGTGTCCTTCAGTGTACTGCTGAATTCCTTTCCAAAATGTCATAAACCAACGGGGACAACTCTGTTGTTTTAGGAAAGAGGAGAACAGTCTGAGTGCGGTGGAGAATGTTTATGCCATGGGGATGTGCACGTACCTCGTGTAGGATGTCTGCCATGCAGCAGCAGAAATGTGAGTGTCAAAAGGCCTGGGGTGTAGACAGTTTTGTGTGCACTCCTTCGGAGGAACGTCAGCACCCAGGAACCTAAAGCTGCCACAGTGTTAGGTGGCAGCTCAGGTTTTCGGTTTCTCAAGGATGCCTACATGCTAGGCTTGAGCACTTAATCCCCTCTGGATTTAGCTCTTTGGACATGGTGAGCTGCTTGTGCACAAGCCCTGGAGAGACTCTTAAACTAGGCGTTCCCCACTTTCTGTTTTTTTGGCAAGACCTGATCCATTAGGCATGTGCAGAGCTTGCCAAACCCACACAAAAGACGGCAGAGACGAGCCCTCAGACATGTGTGTGTACTGGTAGACTCAAAGCCCAGTGGTTACAGCGCTTCCCTGGGCTGTGGGACAGGCCAAGTGTGAATTACTTTACCTGTTTTATGCTGAGCCCTCTCGGTAGGAGACAGTGAGGTTGTCTCGGATGGGCGTTTCACATCTTTCCTCCTATTTTGTACAACTAATTAAATACTGAGTAAAGTAGAAGGCTGGAAGTAAGTGGGCTACTGGGTAGTGGAGGAGGGAGAGAGAGATATCTCTTTTTCTTCCTAGACCTCATTTATCATGGGAAACACCGGACCAGTTCCCTTATTGAACTTTCAGGGAACGTTCACAGTTACTATCCCTTCTGGCTGCCTAACTCCCTCCTTTGCATTTCCCGGTGGTTTAGGCAGCTTTCTGCTCAGACTGGGTCTTCTCTGTGTCCTGTCTCCTGCTTACACCTGGCAGCACTTTGTGGATTTACCACCTGAGACAAAAGCACCTTTGAAAATTCACATTTCTCAAGCACCTTCGTTTTGCCATGCTGGCAGGAGAAAATCTAACATTTTAAAATCTGTGTTTTGGCATTTCCCAGGGCCCTGGAGGAAGCTTGCAGCAGAAAAATGGGACTGAACTCAGTTTTCCAAGGTAGTTGATTTGCAGCACGTTCTAGTCATCATTTTAGTAACTTCTGTTGCAGGCAGATGAGGATTATTGCAGAGAGGGAAATGAAGGAGCGTGGAAATTTGGGTCTGTGGGAGGGCAGCGAGCACATCTGACTTACAGCTGAGCGGAGCTAAATCTGAGCCCGCTGGAGACAACGGTGAAAGGGATTGACTTGGGGCCCTGCAGGAGGCAGAGGTGCTTCTCTGAGAGGGAAGGGGAAAGCAGTCGGGGGGGGTGGGCTGGCTGAGTCCCGCTGCGGTGGGCACCTGCGGAAGCAGCAAGGAGGAGTGCAGCCATGGCCAAGCTCAGCAGAGGTTACTGGGGATTATGGAAGGGCTGGGTAGAGATACGGCTCAGGCCAGGCTGCTGTCTTGTTACTTGGTTTTCAGTGAAAGTGTCCAGACCTTTCCCTAGCAAGAGCCTGAAAAAATGAGGCAGTGGCCCCCCCCAAGGACCACTGACTTCCCTGACACCTCCTCAGGCTATGTGCCTATTTGAAGGTGAAGATGGATTAAAGCAGGCTGCTCCTGCATCCAGCACTCCAGCTGCGTTGGGGTTCTAAGCACCCCTCCCGACTGGATGCAAAAAGCACCCCTGGGCCATCCGGGTGGGCTGGGACCAGCCCGTTCAGCTGCCCCCTGGCTGAGCAGCACAGGCTGTATTGATGAGAACCAGAGTCTGTGTCTGGGGCTGAGCTTTCCCCGTCAGAGGAGCTTCAGCACGAGTATCAGCTGGGCCAGAAGCGGATGGACCAAGCGGTAGGTTTAGACTTGCTCCCAGCTGACAGCACGATGTAGCCTCGGTGGTCGAAGCTGGGTGTCCTTCCTGATGGCATCACAAAACCTTCTCTTCCCCAGCCTCCCCCCAGGGCTGAGCTCCTCCACCGGTGGGGAGACCCATGATCTGCAGGCAATGCTGGGCACGAGGAATGTGCATCTCTGTGTGATTCGTGCTAGAGAAAACCACCCTGTAAACACAGCAGAGGCTATTTTGAGGAATCCCTGAGGTATAAATAGTAACAGCTCAGGGGGAGCTGAGTCCTCTCACCTCTGCTACTCCTGCCTTGTTTTCTCCTCGACTTTCTATTATCTCCAGTAACAAAGGAGATGGTTTGTGGCACGCAAGAGATGTCAGACATAACTAACGAGTGGCCTTCAGAGCAAAACCACTCAGTGGAAACACTGTGCTCCCTGCTCAGCAGCTCCAGAGAACTGCTCTCTGGGCTGGGACCGGAGTGCTCAGAACCACCACAGACAGCCAAGGAGTTTCTAGAATAAATAGACAAAACAAGCAGTGGCAAGAAAAAGGACAAGATTTCCTCCTTTATTCTCTTCTCCACTGTTTTTATATTGGGAAATTGAGACAAAGTGAATGTTAGAAATGCAACTGCTTTGGATGAGTTACAAACACAGCTAGTACTATTGAACAGCCTTTTCAAAATACACTGTTTGTACTGAAACCAACAACTAGCAGCAGAGTTAACAATGTTAAGCATTGTTACAAATCTGCAGTATCTCATGTCTACAGTTCTGGAATGGGTTATTTTGCTATTCTGTTTAAATTTACTTTTCAAAGTGAAACCTTACCTTCAATATACTAAAATTCCGTTTGCTCAGAATACTACATTTCTGTGACCTGAGGTAATTTTGCTTATGAGATTATTTTCTTAATATGAAATGCCTAATAGTTTTACATCATTTGTTTGTTGGGATAGAAAATCGCAGAATTTCTAGTGAAGCAGCAGATGTGGTTGCTACCTTCAGCTCTGATCCCTCTGGACCTGCAGTGAGATACCAACAGTTGCAGCACAAATGAGCCTGTAAGAATGAAGTTTCATGGCAGGCTGGTTAACCAGTAACTGAAATTATGGTTACATCTGTCCAAGGGCAGAGGCATACAGCAAAAAGACACTGCTAGCATAGACTGATCCCTTGCCAAGTTTGTGTTGTGATTCCTCAGCACCTAATTACTCCTACTTTAATTAAACTTTCTTGTAAAACTTTTGTTGTTTCCTTCCCTAAAAGATCTGCTTCTGCAGACTGGAGTCTCTCATCTCCTACCAAAATTGCAAATAGAGCTGGATGGAAATTATGACCTTCTTAGTTTGCTGGAAATGCTTTTGTGTTGGTTTTGGGTTTTTTCTTCTCAAATCAAGTATTTCTGATTTCTTTTAAAAACAAGTTGTTTTTCAAAGATGATAGCTTGATTAAAATGTTGCATTTTGACAGGGGAAATTTTTTTCCATTACAATTTTGAGTCCCTGAGTGAAGAAAATTAGATCAATTCAACCATTTTGCAACAAATTGCAAGACCGAGAGCTGGAATAATTTTACAGAGCGTAACAAACTGTCTGATTCAAAAGCTCTGGACTTCATTTCTAATTCTACCGATTATTTGGTGGGGGAAACTGAGATATTCTCAGTATTCACATTTTTCAGCGTTCCAGCATCTGCACTGCTCATTGGAAAACCTTCGCAAGCTCTTCAGATACTGTCGTGGATTTGTACATCATTCAGAACAATAGGATCTGTCCTCCAGGTGGCACAAATCAATACATCAATACATCAATAAACCATATCAATAATTAATAATTAACCACATCTACAAGTGCTGAGGTTTAAAGGGCATACACTTGCATTCTCTTTGTTTCCCTTGGTTTTCTTCAAACTAGATTTAACTTCTGCCTTATGCTCTATATGAATTTCTGTCTCTGACCAGCCTTTGCAGTTTATTTGCCTGGGTACTCACCCCCCACACACACACACGTATCTCCCCAAAAGAATGACTTAGAAAGAGCGATCTGGAATGGATGTAAGCTGCTAGCCACATGAAAGCCTGTTGCTTAAAGGGGACTTCAAGCACGTGTCACCTGCTGCTATCTGAACAGGACACTGAATATTGCTGAGTCTGCAGCCTGGAACACCTTGGCATCTGCAGAAAGCAGCTGTTACAGGAGGGGGTATTTGTGCCTGTCCGGGTGGCAGGAACCCCTTGGAACTTGTCTCAGCTGGAAGTAGTTATGTTACACAAGTCCTTCTCATGCACTTGCTGCAAAGGATTGGTATCATAAAGCAGTTAGCGATAGAAGACAGCTCTGAGGTGGTGATTAATTGCATTACACCTATTGTAATTATAAATTCCAGGTCACTCATCGTTCTGGAAATCTGAAGGAGTTCAACCAACAGGGTGGAGTAAACGCAGACATCCATATTAAAGTGTTCCAATGAACACCCAACATACAAGGAATGTCTCCATGGGGCTGTCTAAACACACACTGTGCTTTGCTTTTCTTGCCCTTTGGGCACAGAAAGTATGTAATCAGACGAGCATACAGGACAGATCTGTTACTGTCATTCATATTAAAAAAAAAATGGTCTTACCTGCAAATCTTACCCTTTGATGCCACTTTTCCATCCCCAGAAAAAGGGAGAACGTGCTTTGCTTCCCAGGTAGTGAGGAAGGAATAGGGCAAGTTCACAGCCTTTAGAGTCCTTATGTTTGTGAGAGAAGGAATAGCTTGTGTGGGAAATATTCAGCAAATTTCTTGGTGTGGGATAGTTGTGAGTTTTTACCGGTGCCTCTCTCTGCAAGAGCTCCCACAGCAGTATGGAAGGGTGTCATCAGGAGCACGTTCATTATGACTTTAAAATAACAACTGCAAATGCAGACTGGCTCAGGTCTGTGGTCTGTGGCAGTGACCAGCAGCAGATGCTGAAGAGGAAGGTGGACAAGTCTTGCGGTTGAGGGATGAGGTATCACCTGCTCCTGCTGTAGGTCTCATCCAGGTCTAATCTAACAGGAGAGCCCTGATGCATGAAGTTGGATGTCCCTTCCAAAGCCTATCACATATCCATGTATTATCAACATCCCCAGTTTATCTGGTGCCTTCCTGGATGTAATTTGAACTGCTGTCCTAGAGGCAAGTCTTACCTCCCCCTCTCTTTTATTTTACTAGACTAGTTACTTTGCTGTAAAATTAATTACAGTTGTGTAACAGTGTGATAATCATCTTAGACTACCGACAGCTCAGTACATCTCAAAGGTCTCCAAGACATTCAAGTCATTCTTTCCCCTTCAAAATCACCCGAGAATGGCACCTCTCTTTCACTGCCCTGAAGTTTTCATTAGCAGGTTCCTGAACCGCAGGGTTGCAGGGGCCTCCTTCTGCCCAGCACCCGTCCCAAGGCAGTGCGCCACTGCCACGACCCCAGTGGTACCAAACCTGCCCTGTGCAAGTGATTTTTGGGACCTCTAGTAAAAGCCGAGTTGCAGAGCAGCACGGGAGCGCGAGCTCACTCGACGGCTGCCCTTGCCCTTGGCTGTCCTGTAGCCCGCAGTGGCCAGCCAGGAGCCGTGCGCAGGTCGGCCGCCCTGTAACAGGCTGGCTCACGGCACGTGCAAGGCAGGCGAAGGGCAGCATCCTGCCAAGGGGCCAGTACCGCCACGGGGACACACACTTTCTGGGGGATGCTACAACCTGGCTGGCTCTCCGGGATCTGAGAGGTGGTCTGTGCAAAGGCCAGCCCAGCTGCTGCTGCCTGCCCTCCTCCCACCTCACTGGCAAGGATGGAGGCAGCAAGCCCCAGGCTGCAGGGCATGGCCTTCACCTTCCCCTCTGAGCCCACCTTCTCTCACCACTTTCCTGGGGAGGTGTCTGCTTCTGCAACAGAGAAGCCTTGTTTGTGCCTGTGATGGAGGGAGATGGAGGCAGCAGGACAGCTCTAGCAGTCTCGGATGACAGACCCTGTGCCTGGGACCAGGCTACCTCTCCCCATGTCTGTGAGGGACACTGGGGTTTTCTGGAAACTCCTAGGAGAGGGAAAACACACAAAGATCTGGAAACTGGGACCAAACAACCCGTCATGGTATATTCAGGCATTGATAATGCAAACCACAGACAAACACAGAACAGGGACAAATCTGTTATCGGTAAATCATGCAAACACTCATGTCTCAATGCTTCTTTTATTTAGGGATGCCATTTAATGACTGGCTTAGATTCGCTGAAGTCCTTTTTGCTGTTGAAATAGTAATCCCATGTCCAGCTTGGCCAAGCAGTCCCACCTCCCCATCGTACTAACAGCAACCTGCTTGCAACAACCTGTGTCAGCCAGAGCTGCTGTGCCCTGCGGGGAATCTGACTGGGGTCTTACAGAGCAAATCTGGGAGAGGCGAGAGCAGCCTGCATTTTCCGTAATAGCCCAATAACGATTGAAAAATGTCACAACCTGTGAGGGCTGCCTGGCTATCCCAGTCATCTCGTGGGACTAGTCCCTGTCAAAAGAAAGAAGCCAAAGGGGAATTCGAGAGCTGCCTCGGAAAATGCCTGTGTGCTGCAAGTGAACTTCAGGTCACTCTCTGTGGAGCTCGTTTTAAGCCAAAATAGGAAGGTCTGGGATCTGGAGGATGTCCTCATACTTCTCCTGTCATTTAGTAACCTTAAACTTGGTTGAAATTCTCCACACACCACTGTCTGTGCAAGACTGTGTCTCCTAAGCTCCTTGCCATTCTCAGCAGCTTTGACGGTGCAAGGACAGCGCTCCACACCGCTGCTGTGTCGGCCCAAAGCCCTAGATAGCTAATGAGTCTCCTGCCCCTTTGCCCTTACAAGTATCCAGATGCTCATGTGCACCCTTCTTCACTGTGTGAAATATATTCTTCAGGCAGCCCTGTGCTCAGCCTCCCACCACCACCACTGAAATTCCTTGTAGTCAGCAGAAAGTAGTGATTTATAACAAGTGATGCGTTGATCTGGGGCTGGGGAGGGGGGCGACGAATCTCCCAAAGGAAGCTTGACTTGACAATGTCTCTTTCCTATACTTCCTAACAGGGACTCAGTGGGGGATGACCAACTGTGGAAAAATTTTGCTAATGTCCCAGGACAAGAATTATGATTATTTGCTGGGCTTCCATCCACCGTGGGGAATTCTGGCTTGTGACATCACCCCATTGTTCCTGCTGGTGCCAAGAACATGCTGGGATCCCGTCTTCTCAATGGTTAAAGCACTTTCCTGTTTGCTCATTCCTTGTTTCCAAACAGCGCGTTTCATGAATGCTGCACGGGATGTCTCTTTTCTTGAGCTGTTTTGTCCCTTTCGTCATGTCTGCCTGAAACTCTTCACAATGAAGTGAACAATATATTCCTACAGTCAGAAACAAAAGGGAAAAAATAACTGCTGGAGGCAAAGCCCATCTTTGGCATTTATGACCCTGTGTACGCCTCTGTTCCTCCTTTGGAAGCCGTGTTTGTGCAGCACAGACCCGTCCCTCTGCTCCAGCCTGTTGTTTTTCTTAGTGATGTTAGTGTGGTGATAATGCCAGGAGGGCTGGCCCTGGGACGCAGTGGCTCCTGCTCCTTTCAGGGGAGCTGGGACAGTGGCAGAAGCAGTGCAGCTCCTCTGTGTCTAGGAGGTCAAGGAGAACCACTGCTCCCAGTCCCAGCTGAACCCCCCAGCCCAGAGAATGAAGGGGGATTGAACACTCAGCCTAAAATGAGGAGCTACCCTTGAAACCACCATGGTTAGATACTGGAATAGCACTCTGTGGGGATGGCTGATGCTGAAACAGCTGTTTCACCCTATGTCTGGATGTTCTTCAAAAACCTAAAGGCAAATTACTTTTTAACAAGTCTTTATTATTTTTTTTTCCCCTTCCCATACAGAAATTCTGTAGCTCTGGACAAAGCTCTCAGAGCTCTAACTTCAAAGCAGTCCTGGTCAATGCGATCCCCACCCCACCTCTTCTCCACAGGGTTCCTACATCCCTGCAACAAACGGAGGCTTTTCTCCATAGTTCCACATTCTTTAAGATCTTTGAAACAGCGGTGCCAAACAGCCATACGTGTGCTGGTCAGGTTTGTGCCTGCTCAACACAGTAGGGTATTTCCTGGAGGAAAAAAATAGTTCAAACTCCATTCAGTAGACATATATGAACAAGAGGGTGTAACATTTGCTCAATTTTCTGCCACAGTGCAAATCTCTTGGGATTTATGAGAAATGAAGAAAAAAAGAGAAATCTTGGGTGAAAGGTCTGGTTTGTAAAGATGTTCCTGCACCTGGCATTAAAGGCAGATACCTGGCAGGTGCCTGGGTGCTTGTGTTCCTCCAGCCACACAGCAAGAGACCTTTGCAGACAGTGACATGTAGCTTCAGGTGCGTCTTGGAAATGCAAACTAAGCGAAAAAACTACGGCCACAAAAGGAGTCTGGTGAATGAAATCACTTGAACCTCCATTTCCAAAACCTCAGGTTAGCTTGAGACTCTTCTTCCTTCCTGGAGGTATGAGGTCCTTGTGTGACAAAGTTTTCAGCTCTCCCTTTCAGCAAGTGATTCCTGGAAAGCCGTATTGCTGGGGCTCTGTCTCACACTTCTTGCAGACGACTGGTAGCACCTTTCCTCAGAAAGTGCCCCTTCTTTAAGCAAAGTGAAGTCATTCATTCCCCGGGCTTTCCTCTGTGTGGGTAACTATGGCTGCATTACCTTCTGCACGTCAAGGATATCTTCTTTCACCCTGCAGTGACCAGAGTGAGGATCACAGAAACTGGAGCCAAGCGAGGTTTATTATATCATTGAACTGGCATCTGGAATGTCACATAGTATCCGAGCTCTGACATAACTCTGAAACTTGGCACAGCCGGAATACGGGCTGTAACAGGTAACGCTGCTATTGTATTTCCCTATATTCTTTAGAGTGATCACTACACTGGCAGAGGTTAAAAACTTCCCTCTGCTTGTTTGCTGGTCACACCAAAGTTGTATTTTATCAGTTATATCTTCATTTCCTTATTATTTTTAAATAAAATTTTCACTATTCCTGATTTCCTCTGTCCCCTCCCTGCTATTTTAGCTGCTTTTCCATATATATTTTTTTCATCTGCTCTGGCCTCCTGTGTCCCCTCGCTTCACCCACCCCACTCCCCCCTCAGTAAATGCAGCTCTTGACAGTATCTGTGTTCTCATGCACCGTCGTAGTCAGAGTTGCTGGGTGAATAGAACAATAATTTCCCCTGAGCATATTTTTTTGATCCCACTGTGGGTTTTCCCCTGCACACATGCATTTTGCATGAATAGAGGGAAGCATTCACACTGCTGCTTGGTCTGAGTGGATGTTAAAGCTTCTTGTCATTGCTTGCAGGAATGCAATCGTAGCTTGCTTCACTTCCACACGATGCTGTGAGCAGAAACTATTGCTCCGATGAAAGCAGTTTTCCACGCTGTCTCATCGCACTTCTTATTTCTCTTTCCATTCCTCATGCACGTGTTACACTTTGCCTGAGACCTCACACTGATTGACTGTAATTGCCATCATCTTGCATCTGTTCATGACAACAGTGCAATAAAACCCTAAAGTGCTCATTGTAAACAAATAAAAATACACTCCCTTTCCTAAGAAGGCTTTAAAACCATCTCGAGAAAGGCAAGTGCCGTAGGTCTTTGCTGGCTTTCCTAACCTGCTCACGCTCCGGGCGTACTCCGCTGCCCAGACTTACCGCGGGCCGGTGCGGCGGTGGCCCCGGGGGGCGCGGGGGGCGCGGAGGCTGTTGCCCAGCGCCCCGCGCCTCTCGGGGGACAGTGTCCTGCCTCTGCACAACACGCACCGTGGGCAGGACCAGGCGGCCTCCCCTGCCTCCTCCTGCCTGCCAGCAGGTCGTTGCCGTATTTCACACCGTCCGTGTCCTGCAAGTGTGCAGGTGGTGTCGCCTGTGCCGTCGTTAACGTCGAAGCAAAGTTAGACCGCGCTCGGCGGGGATTAACGCAAGGAGTTGTGATCGCCCAGCCTGGCGGGAGGCTTTAAACCGCTGCGGTGAGAGAAGGGGGCGCGGAGCGGCGCGCCACGCACCCGCGCGACGGGGCCGGTGACCGTGTCACCTGCCTTCAGCTCCACGGGAGCCCACCCGCCTCCCGCCGGTGCAGCTCGGCCGGGCCG
>JAVJGJ010000037.1:119001792-119036519 GCA_035590215.1 Microhierax caerulescens | reverse complement strand
GGGGGGGTTGCAAGGCCACAAGAAATGCATTCCCAGTACACAGGTTTCTGGGGCACTGAGCTTTAATACTTTCCCAGAAACAGGATGGAAATGTGTCAGTCATGGAATTAAGAGCAAAAAGCCAAGATCCTGGGTAATCCATTTGGAGAAGATGGATCTGAGGCCATAGCTTTGGTAGTACATTATTTTAAATAGGCAACTACCTGAAACAGGCTGAAGTCTGAGATTTCAGGAGCAGTCCACAATGGTGCTGAGGTCACTGCCTGAGGCCAGCAAAGTGGTTTGAGGTAAAAAAAAAAAAAAAAAGGTACAGCTGCAATTTTGGAGCAGACCCACTTGAGTGGCAAGGTTTGCCTGTAGGAAGGAAACGAGCCCAGCTTTGGAAGAAGGAGTTTTCTCTTCAGTAATCCAAAACACCGAAGAGTTGACTTGGTGCCATGAGTAGTAGGTCCATGAATACAAGATGTTTTACAAAAACAGTTTCTTGCCTTTGTTGACAAAACATTGGCATTCTGTCTTTGGTTTGCGTGTTTTAAGGCAGGGTGGAGATACACAATCCCCCCTGGAGGAAATGGGTTTTCTTGCTTTGTCTCTGGTAAAACAGTGGTTCTGATCTAACCTCATGCTTCAGGGCTGATCTGCAACTTGACTTTTGCTTGTGGGTTATGAATTCTGGTTTACCCCCTCTAAAACATCCCAGATGAGATAGGGCTTTGTAGTAAGATGGGACAGAGACCCTCCAGCACCTCCTTACAGGCACAGAGCCCCACATTATCACCAGGTTTGGGGTAAAAAAAAACTTTTCTGAGATTAAGTTGGCAGGTTCACAGCTTTCCTCCACTTTGAAATATGAGACACATCAGTTTCTGGGATCGTCTCTCACCCAAGCAATGTCCTGCTGTTGGAGAGGCATCAGAATCTGGCCCTTAGTCTTCCTAGTCTTTTCTGGGTCACTCAGGCATGCTCGGCACAGATACCTACATAGCTGGAGTCTTTGTGTTTGCTAGGTGTTCACGTTTAGGAAACGTTGATTTAACCCTCTCAGGAATTAGCATTACTCAGGGCAGCGCTGCTTTGAAGTGGTTACAACCTAGTTAGAAGTAAGTGCTGGGTGTGGTGTGTATCTGCAAGGCAATAGTGTCATTCTGTTTCCTGGGGACTGAACTTTTAATAAAGGGAGTTTCCCTTATTGCAGGGGGCAGGTGTGAGGCAGCTGCTGTTTTGGGTAGCTGAGTGAGATGCAGAATTTGGACAACATGGTAAAATACTGCCTTCTGTTAAAGCCAGTTCACACTTACTCACTGGCATGAAGCCAGAGGAATGGCTGCTGCCCAGCAGGACACAGCACGGTCGAGTGTTTTGAGCAGAAATGTCCTGTTGCTACTTAGTACTGAATCATACTTGCAAAACCATCTCTGGTCCCTGTTTGCAAGCGGTCTGCAATGATGCTCACCTGCATCTCTAGGGTTTACACCGGTCCTGTGACATTAGGCTACCACTTCACATATGATGCTGAAAAGTGTACCAATGGATTGTACGTGGAAATATGTGTAACTCTACGGATCAGGGTCTGCACTGGGAACACAGAAATAGTCCTGAATTATTATTATTTTTTCAACCTTACCCCACCAGGTAGTGTGATAAAACAGCCGCCACCAGAGGTAGAGCTGCAGCTCACCCCTGTTGCAAAATACTATGCTGGTAATGTCTAAGACATGCTCTCAGTATATTCTGGAGGGGGTGCTTATTCATTTTCTTGAGTGCAAAGTTGGTCCCTGGGCATTTTTGTTGGCAGCAATGCTGTAACACCTTGCCTTTTGGCTTTAGTTATGTAAGGATCTAAATATGCTGGAGTGACTCACCTCACTGTCTGAGCAGAGCTGTTTGAACAAGAACAGCGCGGTGAGTTACCCCAGAGCTGGGTGCAGAGGAATCCCAGGAGACACGACTCCCAGCAGCACCCCCTTGTCGGCTGCTTCTCTTGAAGACCCATTTGCTCTGCTTGGGATTCATCTTTCCTCTTCTTCCTCGCTGCTGGTTGTCAATGGATGTTAGACATCCTGCAGAACTGCTCAGATTCAGCCACTGAACCCTCCAGCAGTCAGGCTGTGTCTTTACTGGGGGACAAGCCAAGTCCTCTCTTGCCTTTAGGAAACCTGCATCCCATCTCCCTTTATTTGTTCCCTTTCCATTTTTCTGCTTTCTTTCTAGGGAAAGCTTCAGTCCAGAAGCCTCTGCAGTTAAGGGAGGCTGGACCCAGGTTATTTTCGTGTGCAACCTCTTACTGTAGCCACCCACCTGTGAGCACTGTGGGGCTTAACTCTTCTGTCCTCCTCCACTCAGCTGAGCCCTTACCTGATCTGTGCCACAGGCTTGTGCCCCTCTGCGAAGGAGACTCCGTAAGTGAAGAGCAGGGGTCCTCAAACTACAGCCTGGATATGGCCCCCAAGGTCCTCAATCCGCCCCCCTGGTATTTACAGACCCCCCGCCTAGAGGTTGGGGGTGAACCAAGCAGCCACAGATGACTGCCTACCACTTAATCTGCATGCCGCCCCCCTGTTTAAATAAGTTTGAGGACCCCTGGTGTAGAGGAATGAAGCTGGGTTAATTAACAATCTACAGCTGTGGGCTGGCTTCAGGGGTGGGGGGTTGGCTGATGTGGCTAAGGCACAGCTGTGGCTCGTTCCTGCTAAGTAGTTAAATAGCTCTGAGGGGGGTGGAAGAGGAACAGTCAATGAAGAGAGACCTGGAAGATGCAGAGGAAGGAGGGAGAGCACACTGGAGATAGGTGAGATGAGGAGGATGTGGCAGAGATGAGAAGCAGAGGGACTGGTCTGAGGAGTATGAAGGAACAGCACAACTGGTAGGTGAACCATTGAAGCCTTGGGGGGGACTGGTGGCTGTGCTGGGGCAAGGCGTGGGAGCCACGTATTTAAGTTGATATGATATGGAGTGGTAAAAGCCTTGTTGTAGCCAGCTAGTTTTGAGAGTGCTGTGGCAATTAAGTATCTCGTACCTTCTTTCTCAAATTACTTTTTCTCATTTTTGTTGCCCATATCTTAGTACTCCGCCAGATCCAAGACAGGTCTGTACCAAACAGACAGAGCTGGTCCTGAATGGAGGGACCCCAACAGAGATTTCAGACTACTGATTCCAAGCTTCATTTTCTTAGCGACCCTTAGAAGTAGCTAGTCAAGCCTATAGTAAAATCTATGTTAAAAGTGCAGGCATGGAGCTCAAGGCATCACTCCTTGTTTCTAGACAGAGAGATGTCGGATCTGGGATGCAGGTGGTTTATGCAACAGCTCAAATATCCCTAATCTCTAGCGGTGTCAATAATTAATGCCTGCATTGCACACCATAAGCTTCAGCTTTCACAATGCTGAACTGAGTAATGTCCAAGTATCTTGAAGTTTGGGCTGTAGGATGGGGAATTAGTTTTACCCCGTCAGGAAGAAAGCAGGAGAGCACTGTCTGTGCTGTAGAGGCATGGATTGCTCTCAAGGAAAACATAAACACCCAACCACCCTGCCAAAGTGCTGGTTACAGATTAAAGGGAGAAAGATGTAGCTTGGAGGAAAGGTCAAACTGTGGATTAAAAAAAAAAAAACAAACCACCAAAACAAAACTCTAAGACTAAAACTTGGAAACTTGTCTGAGAGTGGAGACAGTTAAATCACTTCAGAACAAAGACTGTTGACTTTTGTCATAAGGAGAAAAAGTCTTATTTCTGAAAACCTAAAAGCTTGGCAAATAATTGTTTTCTTCTTTATTGATTTGCTGGAAGTTTATAAAAGCTAAAATAGACGCTTTGAAGTGAAGCAAATGTTCAGTTCAGGCAAACTGAATGGATAAAAATTCCAGTTATTTCACCCATTTTGATTTCTACTGTGATTTATGCACTAGCCTGCACTAGAAAAAAAGTTTGAAACTCGGGTAATGAAATACCTTTTACTCATGTTTTGAGACCTCTCTTTTCATTTCTGTGCAAACAGTTTTTGAGGCAGGGATGAAACTGCGATTGCCTCTCGGAGCCCCGGGCCAGTGGGCTTGTGGCCAGCCAGGGACGTAAGTGGAAGTCACTGGGTGAAGGCTGCTTGTGCAGGGCAGGAGGGGAGGGTGGCAGAACACCCCCTCTGGACTGTAAACCTGCATCTCCACTAGGAAATGTCACAAATTTAAATATGGCATGTGTATAAAGGAGAGGTATGG
Organism: Microhierax caerulescens; assembly: GCA_035590215.1. Classification (NCBI taxonomy): domain Eukaryota; kingdom Metazoa; phylum Chordata; class Aves; order Falconiformes; family Falconidae; genus Microhierax; species Microhierax caerulescens. The sequence continues at coordinate 119,032,307 of JAVJGJ010000037.1, read as the reverse complement.
ATAGTTGTTCAGGCTGTGAATAATGGCTTGAAACTAGTGTGTGAGGGTGGATGGTCAGGTGTCTCACAGGCCTTGGAAGGGTGATCGTCGAAGGAGGCTGTTGAAGGTCATTCAGAGCATCATTCATAAGCCTGGTCCTGTGAACATTTCTGGACCAGGCAGATGCACTGGGAGGGAGGAGCAGCAGCTCAGCCTGGAGAAGCGAAGTGATGGAGACTTCCATTAGCAAAGGGATAAGTACGACTGGGAAGGCAGAGCGGGGTTTCATCTGGGCAGGTCCTGAAGAAGTGCGTGAATATTGCATCTTATGGAGTGGACACAGGATGGCAGAAGAGAAGTGAAACCTATTGCCAGGTTTCTGAATCCTCTGGGTGAGGGGGAGCTTTGGGTTAAAGAGAACTATACAAAGGATGGCCAGGTTTTGTTGAAAGTAAAAATCTGTGGGCTCTGGTCTCTGCTTAATTCATATGAGGATGTATGTATACAGCTCCTTCTAAATCATTACGGACTGACACAAAACTTGGGCTGCTTTATGCCCTCAAAGTGTAATGGGGGGGGAGGGGGAGGCGTGTGGAAAGGAGAAGCCAGGCAGGAACAGGGGCTTTCACTCTCTCCCACCACTCACTTTTTTTCCTTTCTTTTGATTGCATGCCTCAGAGCCCTGTCAAATCCACAATAAAATGCATTCCTGCATCCAGAGTATCTGCGCATCACTTGTCCCACCAAAACCATAATAAATGTGAACACAATCTTAGGACCCATTCCAGTGATTCATTAGACATCTAAAGTCAGGGTAATAAATTACTGGAGACAGAAACTTTTTTCCTAGAATGACTGTAGAACCACTGCACAAGCAATAAGAGAACAGCTCTCTGCAAATGCCATCTGTCTAACCTGGTGTGTGTGGGGTGGGAAGTGGGGCTCCTGGTACAGTTCTCAATGATTAAAATGAGCAAAGGTAATCAGGGATGCCTTCTGCATGCAAAGACATGTCTGTAAGCAATTGATTAGCAGGAGGAGGGAATCTCTCCTGCATCAGGAGCACAGTAATGCTCAGTATACTCAATACTTTGATCCTAAATGCTCTGTATAAGGTCAAAGTACCTCACAGCTTTTTATCCTGGGCTCTCGATCATGTTCAGGAGGGAGTGTGCTCTCTAGCTCATGGGGTACATGGAGGAAAACCCATGCCCAGCTGAAGCTGCAGGAGGTTTAGGAGATAGTAAGTGGGTGGGACTGGCCCAGATATGCAGATAACGCACAAGCAATTGCAGAAGGGCTCTTTAATGACTGCCTTGGATCAAGTTTGCTTTGCACCCAGAAATCTGTCTACTGTTGCAACTTGCATGGTAAACCTGCCTGTGCTGCCAGCTCTGCTTCAGCAAGTGCTCACAAGCTCTTTGGGTCAGGAACTTGGTATCTTTTCCTGTATTAATCTGAAGGTTTCTGGCTGGCTCCCATTCCTAACTCCCCCATCCCTTATATTTCCAGAAAGGGAGTGGGTGTGAAAACAGGAGAGAAAAAAGAAAGAATATAGCAAGGAAAGGAGCCTCCTACCCTGCACAGAAACAATCCCATGGGATGTCTTGCACAAAGTTAGCTACTGCTGCTCGCTCCTGGGCAGTCCTGCCGAAGTGTTCTCTGTCTAGTCTTAGTTTGCCAAGTTTATGCCCTTGGTCCTTTCCTGGACTCTCTTCCTCTCTGCTTCTCTTGTAGTTTACTACGTCTGAGGCTTCAGATGGAGTGGCCATCGAGATAAAGCAGGAAAGGTCATGTGATGGCTTCCTTGGACAGTGCTAGTAGCACCAGCTTGAGGGCTCCCCATCAGCAGCCAGTACGTTTCTGTGGGCTTGAGTCTGGCTGATCATTTACACTGACCTCAAAGCACAGCTGACTTCACAAACTGCCAAAGTGATCCTTGGCCCAGCAGCAGCAGTGCTACAATTAGAGCACCTGTGCATGCCCAGGAGCTGCTAGGAGGGCATCACAGCCTTTCTCCTGCTCCCTGGAGGTTCTGGGAACTCAATGAGCACAAGTACCCTGTGCACCGTGGTCTGCTCCATTCAGGTTGGATGAACGAGACTGTTGTGTTGGTCAGCCTGTCTCCATCCCACCACTTCTGTCCCCTTGTGCTGTGCTTGGGGCTGTCATTGCCCTGGAACCGGCCCTGTGCAGCTGGAGGCAGTTCTTCTGGGTTTCACTTGCCCCTTTGCAGAAACTCTCAAGCAAAAACTTACAACAGAGTCTGTCTCAAATTTAAGAAATTCAGTAGCCCCAAAGTTCTCTGTGGTTGTACATTTTAAAGCTTGCAATGTTATTTTTTTTCTTCCTTTTTCTAGATCTTCTGTAATATAAAATGAAACAAGGAGATATTATTGCAGGTAGCATAAAAATGTCCTGTCAGCTGATCTGAATGTCTTTATTCCTGGTAACAGTGTCCCATCAGATACAGAGAGTGGTGCTGCTTTCATATTACTGTCACTGTTCTGCCACTGCCAGGTCCGTACACAGCCTCTCTTCCCTATTTGGCTGCACCTAGATTTGTGCAAGGCTTCTTATTTTAAAGCCACCATTCCCAGTGGATCAGCTGGGAGACCAGTGACATGATACCATGAAAGTTCAGATTGCCATTCTGGAAAAAAAAATAAATTGATGGTTGAGAGTGGTGGGAGGAACAGTAAGCAACAGCGTGAGGGTGAACCAGCACTCAGCAGCAATCCGCTTTACAATCGCAATACGTGATGTATTTGCACACTTAAAGCCATGAAATTTTGGAGCCTTTACAAGCTCCACAGAAACCTGCCGGTCTTGTGAACTGCTCCAGAGAACTGTCAGGAGAACAGGAGCTCCTGACAGTGGTGGAAATGACTCAAGGTCATGACAACAAGGACATCCCTCCATGAATGTGCTGACTCTGTCCTTGCATGGCACAATGTCACCTCTATCTTGGTCTATGCAGCTCCGTTAATGTAGCTAATGCAACTCTTTTATATGCTGATATTCTTCCACGTTCAGGGGAAAAAAAGTAAACTATTAACCAAAAGACCCCTAAATAATTGATAAAATAAAGGATGACTGTTATATTATTCAAACACATGCTTTTATTTTTAAGCTTCCTATGTTGCCTCTACATGTGGACATAATTTACGTTTTGGGTCAATGCCATTTTGCATTTAGCTTGTGAGTCTGACACCGTCCTCAGCGGCACCGTGTATGATCTTGAAAAGAAAGTGAACAATGAAAGATCTGCAGATCACACGGAACTGTTGAGGTCAGTCGGGACCTTGGAAGAATGGGAAAAACTCCAGGTGGACCTGCCAAAGGCAGGTGAATGAGTAGATTGGTGTCAGATGGAATGTGAGATGGAGAACCCCCAGATTAGGAGAAATAACTGGAGCTTTTAATATGTGTGGCTGGGCAAGGAAAAGCCGCATGTGGTCAGTTACGAGACCCCTCGACTGAAAGCTTGGTGGTAGCAGAAAAAAGAATGAGTGTGATGATGGGCTGTGTAAAGAAGGAGACGGGAAAATGATACCGAAAATATGGTGATATTATTAGATAAATCAATGCTGGTCTCACTGGCAATATGCTGTGCAGTTTGTCACCTTATTTAAGGCACGGGGTGGGGGTGGGGGGAGTGATTTCAGATACAAGCAGTGAATACAAGTGACCTGAAGAAATTTCTGTAAGAGGTAATGTTGAAAAGCCCCTTCCCTACCTCTCTCTGATATATGCCACAGTCTCTGTTTATCTTTTGCTTTTGCCTGCAAGTCATTCCGTTCTCCTCCTGCTTTCCATTATTTTGATTAAGCACTTCTGGGGGCTCTGATGTATGAAAGACTGTAAGTGGAGTGCACCGGACCAGTGTTGCCCCTTCAGTTCCTGCTTTGCCTTAATTGTGCTGTTAGCCCTTTGTTTGGGTATCCACTTATTTCATTTGTCAGGATGTTGGAAAGTGGCCTTTTCTTTGAAATCTTTTTTCAGCTAATTTTAGTTTGTTTTATTACATGCACATTGTCCAAGAAAATGATTAATAATACTGCACTGCCTTCACAACTTGCTGAAAAGCTTTGGCTAAAACTTGTTTTTGACAAAATAATGAGTCTTTGAGTTTATGAAGTCCGTCCTGGCAGTAGTAGCTTACTTCAAATGTTTTAATTATTTATTTTTTTTAAAAAACTAAAAACCAAAGTGTCTGAAAACTTCAGGTTTTCTTTTAATTTGGAAATAACTGTTATTGTGACACCTTAAAGAAATTGCAGCTTGGCCTTTTCAAGTCTCTGGTGTCTGTAACTTGGCCTTTTCAAGTCCCTGGTGTCTTCTGTCTAAGATTCCACAGACAGGTTATTGCTTCCCATAAAACTAAAAGCCATCACTGTCTGTTTAATCGAAGCCATTTGCAGCTGCCTCCAGCTAATGCAGCCGCGGTGACAGGTCTTTTGCAACCGCTGCATTCTGTGTCACTGTGGACGCGTTTGACATGCTCCAAGTGCTGTAGCAACCATCCTCTCCCACCACCTTCACAAGGGAAACTCCTCGCCTCCAGGGTAGTTTCCAAGTGGCTCTAACGAGCTCTTCTAGAACACTCCAGCACCGCTCGATTCCTCATTTAGGTGTATCATTTAAAGGGTACGAAGAACTGTGAGGATTCACTGTTTGAAGTCCAAGAAGATAAATGTCACGTAGCCCTGAGCATAAGAGACCGCAGGACCTCTTCCAGTAACTTCTGCATCGAGAGGCGCAGCCTGTGGTGGGGTGACCGTAGGGTCTCTAGTCAGTCTGGGACGTCTCAGGGCTGATGGACAGTGAGTACGAGATGGGGCAGGTCAGAGCTCTCCCTGGCTGGAGCAGTGGCTCAAAGCCAGGTGTGACAGTGCCGTGCATCTAAGTGGTACAGGACATGCTTGTGGTGATTGAAATGGCATCCAGGTTGCACATTAAAATACAAGTGCCTGCACGTGAGCTGGGCATCCCCGCTCCCCCCACAGCCAGTGGAGGGCAGGTCAGTGCAGATGGTGGAAGCTGGAGAGCAATCCCACCCGTGTCATGCAGGGCTACCGGGGGACTGTCAAGCCAATCGATACTCAGTGACTGGTACGGGAACGTGCCTGCCTGATCTATTGCAGGTTTTGCTCACATTGCAGCGTGTATGTCCCATTTTCTTTCTTTGGTTGTTTGTCTGTTTAGCTGGAGGGTAACATAGTCCTCTCTGTGATGAATAACTTATATGATAGTGGGAGAAAAATGTCCAGTTCCAACCTGGTTTATAAACTTTCTACTCAGTGTTCTACATTTCCTCCTGATGGATTCATTTTTCACTGCAATGATAAGTCATTTCATTGTTTCCCACCGCTGAGTGGCCCAAGGTCACGGAGGGTCAGTAGTGGAAACAGCAGCCTTGACGTACACGTGAATTGATACCTCTTTTCATTAAATCTCAGAGGCTCTGAGAACAGGTTATAAGATTCAGAATCAAACTCAAAAAAAGCTAGTTACTTGTGGTGGTAGCTCCCTGGTGAAAAACGAAGTGAGAGAGTGGGGAATGAGGCTGGTGTGTGGCGGGCAGAGCAGGGATCGGTATTTATTTACATGTCATTTGATCTCAGAGGTCAGATCACCCCCTGTTGGTGTCTCGGTTTGCCTCTCGATGTAAGTGCGAAGAACAGTGATAATGAGAAAAACAATTGCATCATAGGTGCTGACCTAATGTCAGGCACAGTGAAGACGGGGGTAAAGTTTGTTTATTATTTCCCCTAAAGGCACTTTTGATCTTCAGTGATGCTCATAGTCTAGGATCTTGAGATGACCTCTCCTGGGCCTGGATTCAGTGCTGCCTACCCTCAGCTTTTGACCTGGCCTTGGCTGTCCCAGCGGAAGAGCTACGGACCCTCTGCGGACGTTGACTGAGACTTGCCTGTTGCCGATGGGCTGTGTTGCAGCTGGCAGCTGGCTCAGGGAATGCTAAGTATGTCTGATGCTGTGCCCCGAACACAACCTGCCCTGGGGTTTGTTTCCTTCCCACTTGCCTCAGCGCTGGCCTTTTCGGCTCTTTAACACAGAGGCATGCAGTGGATGGGGTGGAGAGATCTGCGCACCACTCCTGAAGGCAAGAGGAAAGCCACTCGGGAAACGATGACTGAAAAACGCGGAGGTCGTTCAGAAGGCATCAGCTCCACAAGCCCATCCTGGCCCCCGCTGCTCTCCCTTGTACCGCAATGGGAGCATGCCGAGAGCCATGCAACCCAGCACCTCGCCTCCGAGAGCAGCCAACAGCAGACTTCAAAGAAAGGTCCAAGAGCCACTCAGAAGAGGATGATCTGCTCCCCTGACCCCAAATCCATATGAACAGTCCAAACATCTGAACCTGACAGCAGCTTTTGGCCTTGCCCGAGCTAGCAGGAGAAGCTCTTTCATCAGAGGCCCTTACCCCAAAAGGAGGAAGCTGCAGTCAATCAAAACCCACTTTTTGCCAAAACCGTTTGTCCTCTGCCAGCAGGTGAGGAGTCTGTGGCCCTGGCTCCGCAGGCTCTGTGCAAGTCTTGGTCAAAGCCTGGCTGGGCAGGTGACCTGCGTGTCCCTTCTGGTGGAGGGCGGCTGTAATGCCACTGCCGCTCAAATGCCTGTCACATGCTGGGCTTTGCCTGCCTCGCAAAGTGTCTTTCTGCTGCCTCCATCAAAGCTGGAATGGGGCAAATCCAAGGCTGGCCCTGGCCTTCAGCTTGGCCCAGCACAGTCAGCAGCTGCTTCAGACTGGTGTCAGTCCCCAGGTGTCCCGGGACACATGCCGCTTTCGTTGGATGCGCTGTCTCAGAACAGGCAATGCTAATCCAGATTTCACAGCTTCACCTAGACTTGCCTTTAATAGCAGACATGCTTAAGAGTGAAACCAAATTTATTCTGGCAAAACAAGAGTTTAAATTCCTAATCATCAATTTTGAAAGAAGATTACAAAAGAGAAAACAAACCCGGGTTCTAGATCACGCTAAGCAACAGGATCCCTTCTCCCCCTGCTGTCTCTCGCCTGAGATCTCTGGGGCGTTGCAGCTGTTGGCACGGTGGGAGTCAGTACGCACACGGCAGCGCGGCTGTGGCTCTTGGACGGGGATGGGGGGAGATGGACCTGAGGTTGCCTGACAGCAAAGGCTACGGGGCTGCTCTAAAAAAGTGGTGGTTTGTCTGACGGGCTGAATGGGGAATTTCAGCAGGAGTACTCGAGAGGCCAGAGGGGGGACAATACCTGAAACGGGTGAAAAACACATTTGTACAGTGGTGCTGCATGGAAGGAGGATAAACAAGAAGAATGTGAAGCCACAGCCAGCACAGTGACTGCTTTGACACCGAAGGCAGTGAGAGCCCACGAGGCTGGAGCAGAGGCAGGGAGAACAGCGGCTGGTTTGGGAAGGGTAGGCGAGGGGGACAGAAGCACTCTTTGGCAGAGTAATAGCCCATGGACTTGTTCAGAACCCAGCAGACATTAAAGACAGGTTTGTAGAATGTGTTTGGATGGAGATAAGTGTCAAATAACAAATGTACAGTCGTAGGAGCCAGTTTGCAGGAGCACAAGTTAGTGAGGAGTTCGGGGGTGTCTGAGCAGCTAACAGAATGAAGAAACTGCCTTATCGACAAAGGGCAAAAATCCTGGTGCAGAAGGAAGACAGAGGCAAGGTTATCATTATGGAGTCCATTAAAGAAATATGAGAGTCAAAAAACATGGACAGAGACATCATTAACAAGGAGTGAGTGTAAAGCATGTGGTGATGATGGCAGAAACACTCAGACCAAGGTGAGATCTGGTTAGCAAAAGGCAAGTGGTGGTCTTCCTTGTTTAGTGCAACACCCTGTCTGGAGAAGAGATAATTTTGGTAGGCTTCCATATTCAATACTACCTTTGCTTCAGCCTTCATAAAAATTCTGCTAACATAATTAATTGTAAGAGCAGGCAGGCAGGCAGATCAAACTGAGGAAAGAAGCAGCTTGAGAATATCTAAGGAAATGGATGACTCGGGGCACCAAGATGCTGTGAGGTTTAGCACAGTGTGCAGCAGGAACTAGTGTGTGGCAACCCCTGAAACAGATTCTCTTCAAGCAGTGATGGAGGATGCTTAAGGTCCAAGAGGACTGAAAAATGGCAAACACAAAAGTAGTACTTTTAAAAGCAGGAAAGGAGGACCTTGAGAGCAGCATGTGAGAATAATGCAACTTGTGCAGCAGAAGGATACAAGAACATATTATTAACTAATCAGTTTAAAGGTGCCAAGAGGATAATAAGGTGATAAAGAAACATCAAGATGGATTTAGGAAGACTAAATCTTGTCTAACTACTTTAATGTATTTCTTCCATTTAGTGGATATGGGAAAAGCAATAAGGAAAATAAATCTTTGGAAAGCTTTAAGAGTTTTCTTTGACAGGAACAGCAGTTTGATAACCATTGTCCAGCTTATAGATCTTGATAGGAAGAAGGCAGTGATGAACTGTTTTTCCTCTCTCCATGGGAAAGAAAAATAGAAATCTAATTAATTTATAATAAAAAGAATTTAGATGCTAAGACAAAACATCCTAGCCAAAAAAAGATGTCAGTACTGTGAGATGCCACACAGGGAAGCTCTGGAGCATCCCTCATTAGAAGATTCAATGAACATCTAATGAGGCCAGTCTTGGAATTCCTCAGGCAGCATCTCTGTGGGGAGCAACCTGTGGGGCTCTGGCATCTCTTCCCACCTCTTCCTTTTCACCCAAAGGCAAATGGCATGGTGCTGCATGGCAAGGCCTTGCAGGCTGCTTTCAGGTGTATTCCGCTTCTGAGCTCCGTGTTTCTCCGCTCTCATAGCGGCTCTGGCATAGCTAGGGCATACAGCTTGGCCATGCTCTGCAGCTCGTTTGAAGAGAATACGGACACTTATTGTGGTTACAAATACTTATTGCCTTCTTACTGTCTTTAGTGGGCTGCTACTCTGGTTCCTGAAAGCCTTTCTCCTGGCTGTGCTCTTCTGAACTGGGTTATGAGTATTTGAGCTGGGTGAACTCTGAAGAAGTGTTGAAAGGTGACTGTTGAGGCTTGTGGGTGGGCCAGCAGACTGAAGATGATCCCTCACATGTAACTAGTAATGAAGATGGAAAGGGCAGAAAGCCTGGAACATAATTTGGCAGCCACACCAGAGCTCTCTGCTAGGGTCTGTGTTGTGATGTAGCAGCCCTGGGAGCCACAACTAATACAGGTCCATCCTTTGGTCTAACATACAAATTTTTGAGCACCAGTTTTGTTCAGAACAACTAAAAGATGGTTGCAAGAGTTGCTCTTGACACTTCCCATTGATGCTATATTTGTTCCTGCTAGTGCTGTGAGGAGGATTAACCGTGACCCTGGGCCTCCCTGGTCTGAGTCGGGTAGAAAGAGAGAACAAAAAGATGTACCCCAGAAGCTCTGGAGTGACCTTGTGGCTTGGCTGTGCTCCTCTCTCTGTTGGGAGATCAAACAGGGACGTGCCAGACCACACTGCTCACACTGGGTGAGATATTGCGATGGAGGTCCGTGTAGTCACGAGCAGGGAGGGAAACCAAGGGTCGGGCTCCTCTGGCCACGGTTCCCATGTTTTCACACAAGCGCAGCATGCTCCTGTAGTCCCTGCGCAGCAGTTTGCAGAAGTATAACTGGCAAACCACGGTCCAAGTCTGTGGGAAATTAACCTCCTGTGACCATGCTTAGCCCTCTCCCAGTGCTGGAGTTAGTCACTTTTGGGTGGATGTATGTGTTGAGGAGCAACAGCAGATCAGAGCGACTGAGGGGACCTATTGTCTCAGCACTTGAGGGCTTCTTCTAAGTTATCCCTAAGGGGAGCCTGACACTTTGGAAAGGCTCCCAGCTGAGGCTCTTTAGGTCCTGGAGAGTCTAGCACTGTGTGCTCACATCACCCCACTGTCATCTGTCACCAAACGGTGTAAATGAGGCCAAAATCTCCTTTCTGGGCCAAGGGGAGGTCAGGCAGGAGGCTTCGTGCGCAGGCATAGACACGGTGTAGCTGGCAGATGATTGCCGTCCGTGCCACGCCGTGCAGCAGCCGCTGCAAGCCCTCCCATGGGCGCCTGCACGCAGCGCACGTCACTGGGCGTAAGTGCTGCCACTTGCCTGCACGTTGCATTTTCCCCAGAGCAGAAAACAGGCCGTTTAGGGCATTTTGTATTTTTAAATGTGAAACGGATGGTATCAGGCTGGGCTGTTTGCATAGTAATTCTTGTAAGATCTTACAAAAAGTTCTGACTCGGCTGTCAGTGGCTGGGAGTTTGCAGGTACTCGGTATGGCTGTCATGTATTGCAAGACCAGCTCTCACCACCGTGTGTTGAACTGTCTAGTAAACCAGATGAATTCTCTGTGCACTGCATATTTAAATACCTAATGGCAGTAATATCGTTGGAGAGCAGCCGTTTCAAACTAATCCCAGTGAGGTTTGCTGCAGAGGACGTGCACCCAGTGCACCCTCTCCCTGGGAGACTTTATTGTCCTGCGTGTTTTTTTCTTTCCTGTGAAGCAAAGCTTGAAGGTTGCAGATTCTGCTTTGGTCCTAAAAGGTGTGTGCGGTGTGTCTGTATTTTCCTATTCTACCAGTGTGGACCAGTGAGAGATTGGACCTCTTTCCAGCACTTTGTCTTTTTTTAGACAAAGAGAGAGGCTGTCTGTCTCCCACGAGTGCCAACATTTGTACTAAACACTGAATATGCGCCTCAGCCCATCCCTCGCTATTGGACTCACATTTAAAGGTCACCTGGTCAAATCTTTCTTGGAGGGCATCGCAGACACCTGGGCATGGCCGAAGAAGACATGTCAGGTCCTTGCCCACTGACAGAAGCACTTTGTTGAGTGCACCCCTGTCGCTGTGGCCGTATGTTTGTGCTGATCAGCGTCCAGCCTGGACCCCGCAAGAAATGGGTCACCGAGGTGAAGTGCTTGCTCAGGGGTACAATGATACTTTACGATTGTTTTTGCAAACTCCTGGTCCCAGCTAGCAAAGGAGGGCCAAGGCAGGCAATTACAGGAGCAGCATGCACTACGGAGCTGAAAGTGTCTTCCTAACCCTGGAAAGAAAGCCAAGATTTTCTTCTAAAAGATCTAAGAAGATCCCACTTACCTCCTGGTCTATACACGCTGTGTCTTCCTCTTTTCTCTTGTTTCAGCGCAGCTGTGAGGCTTAATGATTTTAGGTTCTATCAAAATTGTTACAGGGATGCCAAGGAAGGAGTAGGAGAAGATTTCACTTGGGTTTCTGTGTTGAAGTATTCTTGTTCCATGTCTGTCTGGTATGCCAATAACGTGAATTTCTAGCATCTTCCTGAGCAAGCCTGGAAGCCCTGCACAATTATATAACATTTCACCTGAATGATTTAATCACCGCCTTACACCCATGACACAGGAGATGCGGTCATCGGCTGAAATTCCGCCAGCAGAGACTGAGCTGACCACCCTGAACTCAAGCTGTGGTGGAAATGCCATCTCTGAGCCACCAGCCGCCGGCCTGGGGGCACAGCCCCCCTCCTCCCCGCTCCAGCAAAGCCCTACCCTGCAGAGCGTGAAACAGCATCTCGGGGGGGGGGTGGGGGGGAAGCTGCTCCATTCACAAATGCGTGTTTCCAGTCTGAAGGCAGGAGGGGTCCCTAAAGAGGCAGGGGGCACCCCTAAATCAAGAAATCTGCTTCTTTGACCCTAAGCTCTTTCAGGCACGTGCCAGCCCCCCTCACTGCACGGCTTGCAGCGAACTCCCCTGGCCACAGTGCCAGAGGGCTGGGGAGCGCGGCTGCGCGGTCCCGCACACCCCACTGGGCACAGGTGTCCTCTTCCCTACGTGACACTCCGTCTGCACGGTTCCATCACATCCCCCAGGTGTACATACGACATCCTTAAAGAACGTCAGGAGTACAAGCTATTTCCCTGGCTGGCAGCAAGCACAAAGGATTGTTCGCTCTATCTATGGGCTACTGAAAAACAGGAAAAGTCCTTTCCGCAGCGATGCTTTCTAACCGGGGCGTTCGTACCGAGCGCTGTGCCCGCTCTCCGTGCGGAGGCGAATTTTTGTCACAGCACATGCTGCCTCATTTGCATGAAGTATACAGCATGTCTCGAGGTAACTGATGTAAACAGAAAAGGTAAATACGGTGTGGAGATCAGCGGGGTGTTTTATCTCAGCTGCTGGAAACAACCGAGATCAGTCATTGCAAAACACGAGCGGTGAGTTGGTTATCATTTTTTGAAGTTCCAGTGCCAGAAAGCATTGCTCAGTTTGGAGCTTTATCTTTGGTGAAAAGGCAGAGCAAACACTCTCTGGGGTCTCTTAACTCTTTTTGCTGCTGGCTTTTGCCTTCCACCTTTAGACACATCTGCACGTTGGATTAGTATTTGCCCTTCGATCACATGCAGCTGTATGTGTGTCTGACTGCTGTAATGCAGAAGATTTGAAAAGGAGCACTTGGGGGGATAGTGCTGGTTTGGAAGCCAGTCAAGGGGGGTGTTTCATCAACAGGCAATAGCTTTCCTGGAAGCAGTAGGAGAGGAATCAATGCATAAAGTTTCTTGTTTTCTTAATCATGTTTCTGTTCTATCTTTCCCGGGAGATTTACGAGCCTCCGAATGTTGGACAAACACCAATAATAGTTACACACTTTTAGCATCTGAATGCTTTGCTTTGCCTGGCTTCATATGGGAAGACAAGTCCAGACAAGGTGGTCCTCCAGAAATGGTTTATTGGGACAGCGTTCTGGCCTGCAGCCATGGCACCTTGGGCAGTGATCTTATCAGACCTCCTAAACAGAGCAGGGTTGGGCCTGTTTGTTGCTTCAGTGGAAGACCTCCGAGGAGAACCTGGGTGTTGCAAGAAGCGGGATCAATTGTTCTGTGGGCCATGCTTTCCCCGGAGAGGAACGAACCCGTATTGCAGGCTGCCGCGCTGCTGAAATGGCACCGCTTCAGGGAGATGCAAAGCCCATCTGAACTGGGGATGGAAAGCAGAAGAAATAAACAGAATCAGATCTCTATTCCCGGTGGTATTCAAGGAAGTTAGGGAGGAACTGGCCATTGATTTCCAAGGAGATCTGGATAGCTACGTACTGCAGGTTCCTTTGGGAATCCCAGTCCAACTGTGTGTCTCTGAAGTGTACAGTTGAGTTGGCAGAGGTATCAGCAAGGGTTTGCTTGTTTCTTATTTTAGCCAGCTTTGATATGTGGGCTGAACTTTACCTTAACTTACAGCCATCCAGAAGTGCTCTCATTCCATTTTCTACTGAGTGCTGACTTGCCTGGCAGGTTTGATGCGATTTCAGATAATCTGCTGCTGAAAACAACCACATCCATAATGATGACACTTTTGGCCTTGATGTGACTGTACCTTTGGCCTTGATTAAGGTGCCTAAATATAGACTTCTAGCGACCTTTGAGACACCTTAGGGTATCTGAGACTTCTGCCTAAGGTGACAGATATGACGGTCTACAGAAGACCCGTTCCCTTTTCAGCTGGCAGCTGGTGGACAGGTGGACTTCCCCTACGCTCTTGAGTGGGGCTAAGTGCCTGCATGTAGCTCACGGGACTCAGCTGCCCATGTCCATAGTTTTTAGGACCTGAGTGGACGAGCATGGTCTTCAGGATGAAGTTCAACTCTTAGTTAAGGCAACAGAGGTGTCCACATTTAAGATGCAGAGGAAGGTGAAAAGCACTCCATGTGTCCACCAACTTTAATGTAAGCTTAGAGCTATAGTGCACATGGATTTACTGGATTTTAGGTGTCTTAATTGCAGACTTCTCCCACCCCTTTCTGGCCTTCTGAATAAACCAGAACAGACACTTCTTCTGGTGGATACTGCATTGATTTTGTAATTTTTGGAGTAAGAAAAGGTCTTTTATAATGTTGGTGTCATTCACAACAGGCTATTGCTACAACAAACCCTATTACCATTAATGCTTCTGTATAGACCACCCCTTGCATGAAATAGTAGACAAAGAAACTAGAAGGAAATGAAGCTTGTTAGAATGGTGTCTAATATAGGTGACACTATAAGGCAGAGATGCTGGGACTGTTTTTTCTTTTTTCTTCCCTGTTTTAAACGTAAAGATTTGGGGGTAAGGGCTTTTCTTACCATGTGCATACACAAATTTCATTAGTCTCAATGGCTATGATACGGCCTCAATTGTTATGTTATACAACCAAACACTAATCTTTGCTGTGTGTTTTCCAGCTCACTACATAAAAGACTCAATTGTTGGTTCTTTCTGCCACTTCCCTTAGGAGGCTATTGCATATTCTGTTTGCTCTCATTTGATGTATAATTCTGGCTGATTATTCTTGATGGTCTTGCGTGACTAATTACCAGTATCATAACGTGTTTTCTAGCATCATAACATTTTTTTATTTGTGTCTTTGCATCTGATAACAAGCCATTATCACCCTAAGAAATGATACTATCATTACAGTATGATGTAGTGGGACAGAGAAAAAGTTTTTGCTAGCTAGTGGTAATACCAGATGTGGGGTTTTTTTTCTTTTCTCACAAAGCACTTAGTCTAAAGCCCATTGTTGTTAACTGGCATCTTTTCTTTGGCTTCTGTGAGCTCTGCACTGGGCATAAATCCAAAACCATCACAAATATTTAGGGATGTAAGTCCTCTTGATTTAGGTGCAATTTATTTACAGTCCTGGCCCCAGTCTCTTAAACACAAGTTACAGGGGAAAAAACAGCACACAGAAAGACATGGAAAATTCTAAGGTTTCTGTTCAGTGTTTCTGAGCTCCCTCTTCTTCATTCCCTACTTGGGAATTATCTATTTGGGGCTTCTTCCTAAGTTTCTTGCAGCATCCTCCTGAAAACTGGTATAGTTTGGAATAAAGGTGTATTGAACCTTAAGGTAGCACCTTTCATGCAGAAAACATGCTTTTTTCCAGCCTGTTATCCTTGTATTTTATATGCTTCTGCAGATGATGGTGTTTCATTCTGTAGATTCCATCAGAAATCAATGCTCGTGAGCATGTGGTGAGAGTAACCAGACTGGGGTAGAGGAGTATTCTTGAAGGGAATTTGCTCAAAGTGTATTTGCAGTGGATCTGAAATTATTTTCACATTGAGAATGTATGAAACTAGTAAATTTGACAAAATGATGACAAGGCATTGGAAAAAAATCTAATAGATTAACAAATGGATTGTGGTACTAAGCTAGTTGGGAGCAATGTTTTGCTGGTGCCAGCCTTATCAAGACATTGGTGCTGGACCTTATCCACCTTTTGGGGGTGGATTAGTGAGACCTAGAGTCTTAAGTGAGTTTTTCTGGATCACCAAATGAAATAATAGAAAAAAAATGTGCCTAGAAACTCATCCCAGTGTCCAGCTTGTGACGTCTGTCTCTTTCCAGAGCCTGCTAGATATTCATGTGCCTGTTAGGAGAACTTGGCAATGTTTACCAAAATGTATCTTTTGGCCAGTTCTGTTTATTTACAAGACAGAGCAACATCACATTGTTTCTTAGAATGCATTTGAAGCAAATGCTGTCTATGCCTGCCTTTCCAGTGAATTTCAGCTGTCAAAGAGTTCCCCTGCTCCTACTTCTTGTCCAGGCTACTGTTCAGAATACCTCTCTTTTCTGTTTACTTTTGTGGTTTTTTGAGGTTCCTCTTTGCATATAGATGGCTAGACAATAATTTCGTAGCCCCTGCATTTGCCAGCATCTTGCACAAGTCCTTAATGCGGTTCAGATCCCAGCATGCTGTCAGGGCATCTGGATGACTTTCTCTCCATCTCCTTGGACTGATCCCCACGAAAAGAGGGGTAGAGGCAGCCATTGATTCAACTTGATCTTTGACTGAAGATAACAGGGTCATCTTCTGGCCCAACAGGGTGTAAATATGAAAATAAATGAGTTAATTTTCTGTGGAGTCTAATCTATGATCACTATTGCTGAAGCCTCTTCCATCAGGACTCTTGCTTAGAGTCATTGAGGTAATGCTAGACCTCAAAGACAGGTAAGAAATATCTTCTGGAACTTCAGGAGGAGCAATAGGAAGAAACTCTAGGCTGAACGGGTATTCTTTATGTCTTTATATCAAGACAGATATGAGCATTTTCTGTGTTGTCCTTAAAATAACCCTTTATCATGAAGATGTAGCTAGAATAAGCATCATGAAAAATGGGGCTACCCTGGACATAAATGTGCATTGTATCCTGCATGTGTTGAAGGGATATTTATCTGCTTTATTGCAAGGTCACAGGAAAGTTCAGAGCATATTCCTTATGAAGCAGAAAGCCTTGGTGAAAGCAATTTGATGATCTTCATTTAGGTCTCAGCAGAGCCCTAAATTGTGTAAACCCGGTTGTGTGACCTGTGTGGCCACTCTGTTAGAAACACTTCAGCCCTTGCTTGGTCTGAGGCTGGGTGTGGACAGTTGTATAAATCCATTGTCAGGAGTGGGTCCTGGACACATAGGCATCTGGCTATAAACTCTTGGGAAGTTCTGGTCACGAATGAATGATGTAATCACTGAGGACACTTTCATCATCTCTATGGTCCTTTTATTGCAGGTCTCATGCTTTGCTGATGCCCACAGCTATCCTTTCCAACCTTGTTCAGATAGACCATGAAGGATTAGATTATAATAAGACTCCTAATAAACAAGAAAGTATGACATGTGAATGGGATATTCTTTCTTTTTTTTTCCTTACAAACACATCTCAAGAATTTGACATTTTCCAGAGCTGAGAACACAGAGTCCTTTGAGCCATATTCTTTGACTTATTCTTGGCTTTTTTTTATTTTATTTTCTTTCTGGAAAAAAAGTCCCCCACTCTTGTCCAAAGCTGCTGAATCCTCTTAGACACAGAGAGAGCTGCAGGAGATGCTGATGCTGAACATGGAACGAACAGCTGATGAAGACCAAGCTGTGACAATGTTGTTGATGAGGACACAGTGTCAGAGAAAAATGTATCAGAAAAGTCTAGGGATGTCCTATTTGGGTACCCTCTGATAAAGTCATAGATTTTTAATAGTGAGGCAGCATGAGGTAGTGCAGCATGAGTCCAAAGAGCACTGTTTAACTGAAAAGGAAAATTTCCTATTTTAAGAGTGAGGACTTTACACCCCCCAGGCTGAGGGGCACGCTCCCACCCTGTACCTTGCTCTGCCAGTGGCACTATAACAGGGACTCGAGTTTTATTTCGCCAGCCTTCAGACACGGAGGGCGTTCTGTGGGAACACAGGGCACGAGAGTTTTGCAGCAATGGTTTGAGTGTGCTCCTCCACCTTGTTCTGAGCATAGTCTAAAATCCCCAGAGGCTGACTGAGGCAGGAGGGAGCTAGGTTTGGGCATGGCCAGCATCCTCAGCAGAAGTCTGGTAGGGAAGGGTTGAGCTGGACTGGGGAGCCAGGCTCCATGGGGTCCCCAGCCTTCCTGCAGGTCCTGTCCTTCCCAAGCATCTGACTGCTCCAGGCAGCTGGGTGATGCCTCTGCTGGGTTCACTGGGGCCAAGGATGGAGGGGGAGGGTGCACACTGGGAATGGAGCAGCTCTCCATTTCTGGGGTATGGTGTCCCACTGTCACAGCTGGGTGCTCAGGGTGCACATCCAGACCTGCATCCCCTTGGTTCTTGCAGTCCCCTGTTCCCTTTCACCTGGAGGAAGCGAACCGATAATAAAGTAGGGGTCCCTCCCATGGGACAGGAAATTTTAGGAGAAATTTCCCACAGCTGGGAAATGGAACAGGGTGCTCAGTTTCATGGATCTCCTGGAATATTACCCCTTTTATTTCCTTTCTTGAGGGACAGTCAACATAAAAAAATTAAAAACACTGCCAGGTTTTGGGCAGCTTCTTTTGTGGGCTTTTCTTCTTTCTACTAAGGCTTTGAACTAGCTAGTTGGGAAAGAAGCGTGTGGGTAAAGAGGTGATAATTAGCTGAGGTAGGCAGGCAGCAACAAAGCTGAGCTGATGGATGCATCTGCAGGATGCAGGAGGCAAACAAAACATTAGGGAATTCCAGCTCCACAAGATCAAAAATATGCTGATAGGAAAGTTGGTTAGTACTTTAGTTCTAAAAAAGCCATGGTTAGGAAATTAATGAATTACTGGAGGTTTAACTGGGTCAGTGGGGGGAAGTAGGTCTGATAAGGAACTCCTCATACAGGAGGAGTGTTTTGATGTTTGGATACATCTGTTTATTTTCATCTAGCAATATAGATAAGATAACTTCAGGCTGTATTGTAAAGCAGGTTAAAACTGTTTAGTAAACATAGTTATTTGTATGCATGAACATACTTGCATGGAAACACACATATGGCAACATATATTAGCATACACTTCAGTTCAGGACATTTTTCAATCATGATTACAGTCTTTCTCATTAGAGAAGTCTTTTATCACTGAAAGCCAAATTTTGCAGACAAATCACTGTAATTATACCTGTGAGATAAAATAGTGGTTTTTCGCCAAAGCAGGTCCCTCGACCTCTGTCTCCCTGCTTTGAGGGAGTCCATCCAACCTGCTAAGGCAGCCAGAAGGCTAAAAAGGAATCAGATGGGAAACAAAATTACTCATCTCTGAGGGCTGGGCAGACCCCACTCTGGTAGAGAATCCCAGGACCAGCACAGATGCAGCTCTGTGGGAGGGAGGGAGAGGCAAGCCAAGCTGCAGCGAGGATGCCCGGTGCAGGGACAGCTTGTGGGGCGAGGAGGGGGTCACACAACCCACCCAGGGACACACCATCACCGCCTGTGGCTTTGTCTGAGGCTGTGAATGCTGGATGGAGACTGAACATGGAGAAACAGAAATGGATGTTCATGTGGTAAAGTCCCTTCAACCCACAGGGAGAACAAGGGAGGGAAAGTTCTCCTGGGGGGGAACAGCCCGCAGCGACGGAGCCACCCGGCCAGGGAGACTCAGTCCCATGGAGCAGGCACAGCTGCGTTGCAGGCAGCACTTCTCCCAGGGTTAGCACCGCTGAGTCCTGCTCAGGCAGCAGGCACACGCTGCGTGATCCCGCCTGCCTGCACGGGTCCTGCTGGGCCTTCCAGCTAGGGTAGTCCTGCTGGGATGGTGACTAAAATATCTGGACTCTTGGAGTCTGCAGGAGAGTTGGATGCCCCAGAGAAAGCCACAGAGCTCCAGCAGAAGAGACTGGCCCACTTCATCAGCAAAGATGGACAGAGATGGCTGTCTCTGAGGCTGGGGAGAGGGAAGGGACACAGGGAGTCAGGAATTCCAATCCAACCATGCTGAAGGCACAGCATCTGCAGAGAGACAAGTTCTGCTGCCCTGCACATGCACGAATTCCCCAGAGGAATGTGTTTGCTTGGTGCCTGTTAGAGCAGAGGAAAATGACGGATTTACATGTGAACCAAGTAAAACCAGCAGCTGAAGTTCGCTGTACCACCAGTCACGGGGAGAGGGGTGGGCGAGTTGGAAGGATATTCATAGCATCAGTGAAATACCTACAAAACCAGCAAGTAGTTGCTATGAATACCCTGCATACGCCGCTAAAGAGGAGCTTGCAGCCGCATCACTTGTTCACTCCAGAGATTGCCCCAGTGTTTATCCCAACGTGCAAGTTAGCAGCTCCAGCCCAGGATCTCACACCTCTGCCCCGTGCCAGTGCGTTCACTGAAGTAGGGGAGATTCCAGACTGTAGAGACAATCCTTAATATGTACAAGGTTGGGCATTTCCCCTAGTTTTTCTGCACAGTGAAGACTTGTCAAGCTCTGGAATCTTTCTGACTGCACTTCTCAGGATACACCTGGTCCTCTTCTTTTCCTGTGTTAGGTAACCAAGAATAAATCACTTGTGTGTTTTGAAGAATTCTGCCTGAAATCTAGGGTGAGTTTAGAATCGAAATTCACAGCAAAATGAGGAAGGAAGAGGGTTCCAAGGAAGAGGTGAATCTACGTGAACAGAAGTTGTGGGCATAATCTCGAATGTGCCATTGCTAATTTAGGTGGAGGACTGGAGAGCTCCTGCCTGCTTTCCAAGGCTGTTCCATTGCTGGTTGCAAGCCAACCTGAAACCCTGTACGTTTGTATCTTTACTTACTAATTGACTTCAGCACTGATGGTCTACTCTCAGAGCATTATTTATTGTTTTTTTTCTTCCTTTATACATTTCACTGACACCTTCTCCTGGAAATGTTTTCCATGTAATTTTCTCTGAGAGAAGGAGAATCATTTTGCACAAAGCATTTGATCTGGCAGGTGCTTTAGAGGGTAAGAGAGACAGGCACTTGCTAGTAGACCCACCCTGAGAGTAGGTCATGAACTAGGGGGTCTTAAAAGAAGAGGACATAACATTTTCCCTCACCCTTGCATGTTAAGCCGTCAGTGCTGTGTCCCCAGCACCAGTGGGAAGGGAGCTGTAGGTGCAGGTCTTCATGTACAATAGGAAGGCAAAAGTCACTCCAGGCGTGGAAGAGTGTGTGTGAGGGGGTGTAGGTTGGGAATGGGACACGTAAAGAGGTAGCACACCTCCTCCGGCTCACGCCAGCTCTTACGGAGGTGGGGACCGACGGACACTGCCCTGCACTCCCTGACCCTCTGCGTTTCCCTGCTGGCTTGCAGCAGCCAGGTATGTCACAAGTGTTTGGGTGAGTTTTCTAGATCAGTGCTTTGCAGTCCACGCTTCACCGCAGGCACTGGAGGTCTGTTTGCGTGTTGCCGTAATGCTTCTTCCCAGGGTCCGGAACTGCTCACCTACCAGCGTGTGTTGTGGGTGGCTGAGTATGTTTTGAGATGTTTTTCTCTCCGGCTTGCCTTTCTTGCAAAGCAAACTTCATCTCTGAGCACCGTTAGCCTCGTGCCTTAGAGCAAAAGGAAAATGACAGCTATCGCCAAAGGCACAGCGCGCTCCTTGGCAGGGTGGGAAGGCCAGCATCACCGTCAGTGCCAGGAAGTTTAAGGAACACACGTATTTCCCTGGACATGGCATTCAGGTACCTGGGGGGGGAGGGGGGGGGGGCAGGGAAGAGAGAGTGTGTTCCTGCCCCTTCCACACCAACAGAACATCTTGTTCCTCCTTCTCTCTTGTATACAGAAGTAAGTTGAGGACTGAAAAGTTTTTCCCGCTGTCAGCCCTCTGCTGTGGTTGAGATGGGCTGAGGATCTTTCTTTCCCGAGCTTCATGCCCTGGACTCCAATAGTTAATGTTCTGCGGTGCTTTCAAAGGTTTCCTTGATTTCCTGCTTGACAGACAGCAGGGAGGAACTTGGTCTGCCAGGGAAGGAGAAAGATGTTTTCCTACAGTGCCCTGATCCATCTCCATCCACACCCTCTGCTCTGAAGGACAATTGTTTCCCAGAGCAGTACAAAAACACACTATTCACAGGAAAATAAGGAAAATAAGGAAAACAGTTTTCCCGTTTCTCTCCACCAGCTGAAGACAGCGAAGAGACTGCTGTATTGCACTCGAGAAGAGATGCCTGCAGCGAGGCTTGGTGCCACGAGAGATTTCCACCGGAGGGGTCATTTTTTAGCATCACTGCGGAGTGTGCTGGTCAGTACCGCACGCCCGTTGCGTGGTGCTGAGCTCAGGAGACCTCTCCCTCGAGGCAGGCAGAGGAGAGCTTCGCTCTCCCCGGCTTTCCCCCGGCATGTCGGGAAGAAGGCTGGAGTAGATGGGTGTCCTGGCTGTGTGCCCGTCACCTTCGGCTTCCCCAGAGCCGAGACAACAGGAGGTCACGTACTTGCTCTCAGAGCACTCAGCCAGAACTAGCACGCCGTCCACTTTTCTCCTGCTACTTCCAAACCGCAGCCTCAGAAGCAGGTGCCACGTTTCTTGTCCATAGCCTGCCAACCTGTGATGGTTTTCCTTATGGCAGAGGGCAGCCTGCTGTCCACTGTGCGTTTCTTTTCCTAAGGGTTTCACTCACTTTTGTCCCGCAATTCCTAGGAATTGATAAGAGCTAAAAATATTTTGTGGACAAAATACTAGAAAGACACACAGGTCTAAAGGGGTCCTTAAACAGGTCCTTAGGAGTGCTGGGCTGCAGCAGAGAATGGTGACTTGCGAAAGATTCAGATTTTGGCCATTTTTAGCCATTTTCCCTCCAGTGTTTGTTGCTCTCTGTCTAAGACCTGTTAAGAGCTCACCCAGATTTCTCCGTTGGTCACCACCTAGGCACACAGCCAGGGTGAACACCAGACGCCTGTCAGAGTCAAGGTTGGCTCACACAGGCTGGGTCACGGAGAGGGTACAGAGCTGCCCTGTCCTAGCAGGAGCTTTGCCACCGTGGTGATGCCTCCTGAAACGTGTCCAGGGGTTTGCAGTACAGAGAGCCTATATTCAACCTCGGGAACTCTGAGCCTGGCCAGCAACTAGCACTGGTCAGATCCCAGATACTGCCAGCTCTTCAAGCCTTTCTGCAGCCGTCGGTCCCTGCGGTGTGCGAAGACAGTCAGAAGGATGTGTAGGCAATGTCTGTGTCAGCATCTTCCATGGGATGGCAAGCGGGAAAGGAAGGCTCCAGGGACTTTCCAATTTTGCAAGCTTGGGTGGAATCTGCTTCTTAAAGTTCATGAATTCAGATGTGTGATAATGCCTGGGGCAGACACTGCAAATTCCTGGGATCAGGGCTTTGGGAAGCAGTGGAATAATGCAACCAGATGCTGCACGCCATGGGCCCCTTGGCCAGCTGCCTCGGACACTGCGGTAAGCAGCGTGTCCATCCCTACCAGGGGACGTAAGCCCTGTGTGCACGTGCTTTGTACACATGACCCAGGAACAACATTTACACTGCCAGACTATCAGGCAGGAGCCCTTTTTTAAAAAAGAAAAATAAAACAATAGCCTTGTGTTTTCTTTGGAGTCTCTAACCACGCAGTACAGTTAGCAGCACAAGCCGTGGCTGGCAGCAAGCGCTGCCCGCTCACCCTCCTCTCGCTCCCCAGCAACAGCCTGAGTCACGGCTGTGGTCACAGACAGTGACACAATGCCATTGTCATCCAAAGAATGCAGTGCTTTCCTGCTCTGCAAAAATATTTTGTACATTGCATTTTCCACGCTCTCCAGAGGAGACACTGTCCGGATTCTTGCTGTAAGCGCCCTCGGGAGCGCTGCTGACTAATCCTCCCACTTCTCTTCGTGTTCCCCCAAGGTCCCAGACTTATTTATACTCTGCACAAAGCGCTCAGAGTCAAGGTTGGTGAAGTGGATTTCCTCAGAGCAGCACATGCACCAAAGTGTGAGGAAATGGTGAATTTGATCTCTCTACGGTTCGTTGAGGTCACGGCACTGGAGCAAGCCCACACCTAAGGGTCTGGCTCAGAGGACTTGGCTTGGACACGTGTAGGCGGTGGTATAGCAGGCAGGCGATTTGGAGCCTTACTCCAGACACGGCCATGGGATGTCTCATCCTCTGGAGATGCCTTGCTTGCCGTTGCTTCCTGAAGTAATGAGGCACACGGCTCAGAGAAGAGCCGCGCTGCAGGCACACTGCCCCCTGAAAAAGCCTGCTCTAATCACCAGCCGTGTTCCTGCCCTCCGTGCACATCCCAGGGGACTGCAGCCTCCTAACCTCTACAGACCTGACTGCTCTACTTAGCTTGGAAATGAAATTGCAATTAATTCCTAATGCTGCAGTCCCTCTGCCTTTCTCATGTTGCACAGCAGCCAGCGAAGGACAGAGGTGACATTTTCTATTTCTACCAGGTGGGTATCAGGGAGATTTAAAAGCAGGTTGCTTGGGAATATGTAGGACAAATAAATTCAAATGCAAATCTCAGCATGTGGAAAAGACCCCATTCCCCCAAACACCTTTGCTTTATGTGACAGGTGACAGGGCTGCAGCAAGGCTGGCGCTGTGGGGAGCTCTTCAATTAACCCTGAGGGCAGGTGTGGTGCTGGCGTGTGTAACCCTACACACTCCGTGGGCGACAGGCATGTCTTTACTGTGACAGCAACAGGGCCTCGTTGGAGCAGGTTGTGTGCTGGGTGTAGCACAGCCGTGGCGCCTCGGCACGTTTTGGGGTGCAGCGCAGTTCTGGAAGGCTAAAGTGGCAAGTGGGATGTGTCAGATGAGCTCTGCCAATGGCCGTTTGCTCCGTGTTTCTGTACAGGTAGGACAGATGACCGTGGCCATGACATGGCTGCTCCTCATTAAGTGGGTGTAAAACTTACTCTATGTCTTTGTGGGAGACGTTTTTGTGAGAGGAATTAATTTGAAAACTGAGGTGGCTGGTTCTGAAGAAATGCTTTGGCTGGATTTTGGGTTTCCTCAAGCATCCTTCAGCCAGGATAAAAGTCAACATTATTCATACCATAATATACACAAAGTGTATTTCCTTCCCAAACAGAACATGCGTATGTATCACTGACAGAATGGCAGGGTAAGCCAGGCTGGATCTGGCCAGCCAGCCCAGTAAAAGCCACTGGTGGATGCTGCTGAACTGGAGCCTTCAGTGCCGGCGCAAAGCCGGCACGTTGCACATAGCCAGTTGTGAAACAGCGGATGTTTTGGAGCAGATAGGTAATGCAGAAGACTTCCTTCCTCAACTCAGAAGGCAAATAATTTGTATCCTGATTACAAATTATGAGGGTTTGTAGATTGCAAGGTCAGAAAAGACCATTACAATTATGTCATCTGACTGTCCCAAACAGTGCGGTCTTGGAATGGCACTTGGCGATTCCCACGCCGGGGCCAGCGGTTCGTGGCTGACCTGCAGTGGGTCTTTTCTTAAAGACAGACACGGGGACTTATCTGTCACTGACTCCGTGGCCTGCGAGGTTATTCCAATATGTAACCTTTTTTCCTGCTCAAAATACGCAGCTCATTTCCAGTTTGTATTTTGCCTGCAAGACCATTGCCTCGCCAGATCACGCCAGATTTACAATCACCTGCTCTATCGAATAAGCATCCGTGGGATTGTGCCACGTCCCCCTGTTTCCACACCTCTTCCCACCTCATGGCTGACATCCTGGCATGAAGAAAAGACGAGACTGCTCAGGAAACCAGGGAGACGTGCACCCAGGGTGTCTCACTCCCACCAGTTCTGTGCAGGTGTCACATAGGAAGGTCATTTATGAGCCAAAACTCGAGACTTTGGCCTCTGCGGGATGTAAACACGTTTGAAACATGTGTCCAAGTGTGTCCACTGTTTAAATACTGAACGTCTCTGGAGGCTGCAGGCCACAGAGATCTGTATCAGTGCAGAATACACCAACCCCTAATGTAACTGTGGTGCATCCTGCTCGCTGATTGCACCGGTCTGGCTTTGGCAACCACATTTCCTGGTTAATACAAA
Organism: Microhierax caerulescens; assembly: GCA_035590215.1. Lineage (NCBI taxonomy): Eukaryota > Metazoa > Chordata > Aves > Falconiformes > Falconidae > Microhierax > Microhierax caerulescens. The sequence goes on along the minus strand of JAVJGJ010000037.1, from coordinate 119,007,069 downwards.
TAACACAGAACAGTTTTTACAAACATTAATAAAGCCACTCACCACCCCAGGAGACAAGGATGTACCATTATTAATTAGGCTGTTTAACATTATATTGTGGATATATAACCCAAAGGCCCCTGGCCAGGGACGGGGGTCTCATTGCGCAGTAACCCGGGGCTGGAATGCAATTGCCCCCCAACACCCCTGCAGTCCAACGCAAGCAGAGATACCAGCTGCATGCAGAGACCAAAGTGGTGCCTTGGGAGGGTAACAGCAGGACAGGTTCTCATCGATTTACTCTTCTGGACTAGCACATGGGTAGCAAGTGTGTGGACAGATGTCAGTGCAGAACACAGCCCTGCGCCCCTGCCCCTCAGCCTCGCTGCCAGCCACGTGCACTGGCACTTCAGCCTTGTCTCAGCGTCTCTGCTGCTTTGTACTAGAGGACTGGGGACCTGCTTTCCATTCCCAGTTTAAGACTTTTGAGGCTGTTCTCTGTGCCTGTAAAGCAGGAAGGTAATGCAGTTTCCTGTCCCACAGGTGTGCGGCATGTCTTACCCCACACAGTGGGACCTGCAAGTTAGGAACTTGACTGGAAGGAGCTGGAGACCTTCCAAGCACCGTTATTATATTAATATGTCACATTCATAGAGCAGCCTGTCTCCCATGCCTTGAGGTGTTCGGCATAGCCGGCCAGGAGTGGGGCTGAACCCCCAGGAGTGGGGCTACAGGGCTTTTCCAGTCCCTCACAGCAGACCTGGGGCAGGGCCAGGAGCCCCCCAAAGGCAGCCTGTGAGGATGACTGACAGCTATTGCAGTTCAGGCTGCAACACCAGTGCGGGGCTTTGCTGTGGGAGGTGCACAGGGAAAAGTCTGCTGAGCGAGGATTTACAGTACATCCATAGATCTTGAGACAGGATTCGGGCTTCCCCAGGGAAGGCAGAGCACAGTGTCAGCCCCTTCCCCACCACTGTTACCCAGCTGGCGTTGGCACCGCGCTAGGACATGTCCCAAGCGCGTTGCAGCTCAGGGTGCTTTTGCAGGCTTGCGTACAGCCTGGGGATGCCGTCTGTAATTTGCATGAGCAGGTTTATGCAACTTCTCAGCTCTGCACAAGCTGGCAGCATTACCTCTGTTGATTCGGGCAATATTTCAACATAAGGACAGCCCTGGGTGGAGAGGGGGAAAAAAAAAAAAAAAGCAAACCAGCCGTTCCCTGGGGCTGAGCTAGTGAAGGGTGGCAAGGAGATAGTGATAGAATAAGGGCAAGTGAGTCAGGCTGCACAGGCCAGCAGGGATAAGCACGCACCAGCTGCTGCTCCCTCCCTCCCGCCTGGCTCCTGGCTCGTCTGCTGCTGACAGCTCTCTTACATCTTACATCACCCCCTGCCCTTGGCTGTATGGTCATCGGGCTCCTCGGGGGCATCCACCCCAGGACACGCCGTTACGTTTGCGAGTGTCCTCCTTCCCCCCACGCACAGGAGCTGCATCACCGGCTCAGCCCGACAGGTCCTTCCCCGGCTGGTGTGGCCGGGGGGACGCAGGCTGGCGAGCAGCTCCTCTGGCACCTCTTCAGTGTGGGACACAATGAGGATTAATCACAGCTTGTCAGAGAGGCTGCTGTATTTTTCCTCCATTCTTATTTGCGTGCTAGAGCCTGGAAAACAGGATGGCGATGTTTTCCTGCCACAAATTCTCTGAGACTAAACAAAAGAGGCTGTATTTCCAGCACACACACAAACACACACACACACACGTCTCTGATAACTGAGGAGCTTTCAGGAATTGCTTGAGGGGAGCAATAGTGGCAGAGGTTCAGATATCTGCCCGTTCGGCTGGCTGCACAGGAGCCAGGGGAGGCCACCAATTCGTCAGCCTCCGGCATCTCTGATGAGGGTGAAGGCTTTCCTTCTCACTTTTGGGGAAAAATGCATTGCCCAAAGAAAGATCTTATGTGCACAGCCTAGCTGGCTTGCAACAGCCGTCCTCGTTTGATCTCATTAAGTTTTATTACTCATTGTTAAGGTCTTATTAGTTTTGCATCCAATCATGCTAGGTACTTCACAGTGTAGTACAAAAGAGAAACCAGGTTGTTACAGTCGAAACAGGGAGGAAGTGTTTATTTCTAATAGTGTAATCGCCAGCATCGCCCAGTTAGATGCTGGTTCCTTGTGCCAACATCTAAAGCAGGACCTGAGCTCAATTGGGCATGAACTCTGCCCTCACATGCTTTGAAAGCCCAGGCCTTTTCTCTACCTGTTGCAATGCCTTTTCCCTGTCCCAGTTTCAGTAGGATGCATCTTTAGGGGATGCTTCATGGGTTTAAATAGCTGCTTTCTCCCACCTCAGATGGAACTTTGCAGAGTAAGAAAATATTGGTGCTTATGCAGCTCACATAGAACTTTTGGAAGGTCTTACAATGTTCCCTGATTTGGGGAAATGAATGGTGGAAATCCTAGTTCTGAACTGATTCTGGGAACTTAACCCCATGTGTACAGTTTCTGCGTGAGCAGTGGCTCCATGCATGAATGTGTGAGACTATCCCCACCAGCAGGAGCAACAGAACCAGCCAGAGGCAGCTTCTAGGAGAGCGGGACCAAGGAAAGAGAGCTGAAGAGAGGAAAGCTGTGTTAGATGCCTCAGAGAGCAGCTCTGAGTAGCTGTCGAGGTTTTCACACTGAAAATACCTGTTTCAACTCAGACCTCACAGAGAAACATTTTCCATCTATAGATTGTCCTCCTTGCCTATTCCCATAAGTGGGGAACAGTTTTGTTGACAGGGACTTTTTCTGATTTCGGGGACAAAGGCTCAACCCCCTTCCTCATATTAGATTGGGAATATCACCCGGATTTGCCTAATTCCAAGGAAGCAATCACAGTGTGGGGCTGATTCCTGGTTTTCAGCTATTATTTCCCTGGTCAAAAATCCCATTCCCAGAGCTGATGCGCCTTAATGAATGCGGGCTGTCCATGCAAAGGCTTCAACCAGCTAATTAATATAAGGACATTTCTCTCTTCTAAAACAAATCTTCCTGTGAAACCCCTGTTTTCTAAAGCAGAATTGCAATGTATGCATCTTTACAAACACCGCCTGGGGAAACTGCTTTCCCCCCTGCATGGCTTGGGGAAAATGTCGAGAAAGTGCCTGGCAGGTGTGACTTGTGGTGTTCTCCAAGGCGCGATATAGGGACCGTGCTGCCTCCTCCAGGAGCGTGTGTGGGAGCAGAGCCAGGAGGAAGAATGATGCTCAACTCCAGCCGGGCTGGGTGCTGGGGGAGCCCAGGCGAACCACCAGCAAGTGGATTCAGTCCACTCTGCAAAATGCTTCAGTTTTCACCACTTCATTATATCTCCAGGTTTGGCCCTGGATGTTCTGTCCCTGGGGTACTAAAATGCTGAAAAACATCAACCAGCCTCCCCCGCCCCCCTCCCCCCCCCCCCAATTTCACCAGATTAAGGTCTGAAACCTTATTATAGTTTACAAGATAAGAGTTTATTAAACAGCGTGAAAGTAACCTTGAAAAAAGGGGATTTCAAAATCCACAGTGCAGGGTCCTCAGACTCGAACGCTGGGAAATCTGGTCGGGTTACTTCATATTCCTTGATGATGCTTATCTCCGTTATCCCCAGTAATTGCCACATGGGAAGCTCACTGCATCAGGGGGCTGGTGTTACCAGGGAAAATGGGAAGGGCTGAGAGGAAAATGTTGGCATACATATTTTTTCTGTGTGGATGACTCAAGCAAGGAATAAACTGTAGTATCTAGAAAACTATCGGCAAGCTCTTGAGGCAGGGGTGGTACCGCAGGAGCACTCTTCATGTCCAACAACACCCCCCAAACCCTGTGTCCTAGTTAACACGGACACACTACAAACCACAGGTTTAGCCAGCAGCAAAGCCACAGAGCGTCTGTGCTGCAGCCAAGCACCAGCATCTGGGAAACTTAGAAGGGAGCCAGGGGAGAGAGAGAAAACTCACCTGCAAACGGCAACAAAAAAAATGCCAGATTTTCTCCCTCCTTCTGTCCCTCTGCATTTCTCAAAAAACCTTCTGAGTTACAGATTTTAAATATGGTATGAATGAATAAAAACTTGTAATACTGCCTGAGGTACGGCAAGAAAGCACGTGCTGTCATGATTAGAGCAGTCAGATAGCGTGCTAATTACATAACACCCTATGAATTTGGCAGTGCTGATCTAGAAACAGGGCAAATAATAATGTTTCTCTCACCACCTCCTTCCCCAGTTCTCCCTGCTTCAGTTTTCCTTGATTGAAAATTAATTTTCAAACTCTTCCAGACAGCTCTGTAACCTGGCAAAAGTAAGAAACATCTTTTATGAAAGCTTTGTCACACCTCAAGCAACTCTTTTTTTTTTTTTTTTTAATAGAAAAACCTGCACTAACCATTCAGCAGTATTTTACTTCGGTGTTTAAGAAGTGCTTCCAAACTGTGGCATAAACTGGTATTAAGGTTGCCTGGCTCCACTTCCCCTCTAGGCAAAGACTTGGCCCAGAATAATTAAACATTCCTATCATTGTAATAATTCAGCACCGCATAAACACGAGGACATTTGTTCTATGTCATTCATGTTTAGCAGTGAAGGAATTTTCCTGTTTGATGGAGGAAAAATGGAGACAGAAGCACCGCCAGTGCTTTCCAAGCTGGCATAAGCAGATGTAAAGTCCTTCGGGCATGCTCCAGTCCACATCCATACAATAAGCCTTGACAGCTCGGTGCTTTTGTGTTCCCAGGTCTGGACAAAGGAAAAACGAATGGCCTTCAAAGGCTGCCCGTGCAGAGCAGTGATGGGAGTGGGACCGGTGCCTCCAGAGCCCTCTGAATGCAGGGGGTCAGCTGTCCGCCAGCTTTCTCCTTCCCTTCTCCGGCATCTTCTTCCTCCCTTCTCTGACGTCCAGCACTGAGTGCCTCTGGGGGAGCGTCCTTCTGAAGCTCTGTGAACTGAGGAATCATCATTAGTCCAGATCTAACTATTGTAGAGAGCATTTTAAAGCAGTTAGAGCACCTACAGAGCAAGTCACTGTAAGAGTAATGACAGAATTGCAGTTGCAACACGCGCACGCTGCCTGGTTTCTGTCCTTCCCCGAGAGCCACACACCCCCTCCCACGGCTCCCCTGCGTCTGGAGGTCAGTAGCCTCAAACTAGCCAGGGCAATAAGCTGCCAAAACTGCAGGAGCCCCCCAGCCGCTGTCCCACCTGCCCACCAGAGGAGCGGCTGACGGTGCAGCCTGGCTGGCTGGTGCTGTGGGGCTCCACACCCCTCACCCCGCTGCG
>JAVJGJ010000037.1:118977482-119001692 GCA_035590215.1 Microhierax caerulescens | reverse complement strand
GCTGCGGGGCTCCGCACCCCTCACCCCGCTGCGCTGGGCTCCGGGTAAACGCAGACCTGACCAGCAGATGTGTGCAGACCTTTAGATCCGTGAACTTCCCTGTGGTGAAGCATTCCTGGAGCACTCCCTGTCAGCCTGGAAAGATTTGTCTACAAGAAAAGACAAACCTCGACACTGAAATATATCAGACAAAAAAAGCAAAACCAAACCAATGATTTGGGGGGGTGGGTTGAGGTGGGGGGATGGAGTATGCTTTTCATTGTGAAAATGTCTCATTTCTTTCCCACAATCTACTTACTTAAAAGAAAAAAAAAACAACAAAAAAAAAAAAAAAGGCCTGATGGGTTCTGGCTTCGCTTGGCTTCCCAGAATCAGCAGCAGTTTCTAAAGGCTCTTGCCAGGAGCTCAGGTGTCACTCTTGTTCTTGGAGGAGCTGCCATTACAATTGTTATTCCTATGTAAACGTAGAGGCTCAGAACAGGCTGCAGGCTGCCTGTTCCCACCCAGAAAGATGATTCAAATCCCCTGTGGAATAGGGCTCTGCACCCTGGAGTTTGCTGTCTGCATCTGCATGGCACTGGGCACAGGTAGCAAGGAGGCTGAGGATGCTGCCTTGCACTGGGCACAAGGAGGCTGAGGATGCTGCCTTGCACTGAGCACAAGGAGGCTGAGGATGCTGCCTTGCACCGGGCACAAGGAGGCTGAGGATGCTGCCTTGCGATGAAGCTCATGCACAAGGATTACTCACCACGTACTCACCAGTCTCTTGACCGCTACAGATCGCTCAGTGTTACCTGCACCTCAGCCTGCCCCCAGGGCGTGAGATAGCTGTTCACACACAGGCAACTGCCCCGTCCATCTCCAAAGCAGGTGGGATGAAGCCACCCCTCGTGTGTGGGCAGATTTGGATCCGCAGATGTTTTTCTCTGGTAGCAGAGTCCACACTATTTTTGAAGTACGCAGGAGTGCTCCACCAGACTGCAGGGGCGATGGCTCCATCTTGTAGCAGGGGAAGATCTGGAAAGCTTTTCTCCCAAGCAGACAGCACGGGGTATGTGGAGAGCACGGAGGCCCCTGGAATTACTAGTAATAGAAGGAATGCCTTCTCCAGCACAACCTCTGCTTCAGTGGGCTTTGGTTCAAGCTTCTCCATCATCTTTCCATCACCTCTGAATGAGAGCCAAGGAAAGCAAACAAGGCCCATGTTGCTTTTTTGCAGAAGTCAGTCATGTAACTGGCAGCTGTTTGTGATAGCACTGTTTGTATCTACATGAGAGGTTTAACCTGCCTCCAGACTCCAAAGCAGCACCTTGACATGCTTGGCACCCACAGGTAAAAATAACTGGTGTTCTTGAAGCTGGGGTTCAGTCTGGCCCCCAGGAATATTGAGCTCATGACAAAACTCCTGGCATCCTCAGTCAAGCCATGTAGGGCTAAAAGTAATCAGGAGTCAAGTCTGGTACAAAAGCATCGCTCAGCCACACTGTGTTCATGCCAGTACCAGAAACAAGCATAAGCAGATAAGCTATATCCCTAAATCGAGCTGCTTTATGCATTTATTAACTCCACTGTACTCCCAAGTGATTTTTATCAGGCCACCATTTCTCTTCTGTCTGCCCATCACTAACATCACATCTACAGGCGACTACCACGCCTGCCTGCTCAGTGAGGAGCTGCAAAATGTGAAAATATCATCTCCCAGACTGATAGAGAGCAGCTCATTTTCCATTCGCACCGCCGTCATGTAAGACAGGCCCATATTTTTCTGTGGATCTAGAGGATTCATCATTAGCTTTGCCAGCCTGTGTGCAAAATGAAGGTCTGGGGGCAATGCTGCAGCCTCCTGGCTGTGCCCAGGTTTGTTCCTGGAGTGGCCAAGCGGTTTGCTGAAGTTCTGAATTCACTGTACTTCAGTGCACTTTGGGTAAGTCAATATTCAGCTGCATCCAGGAAAAAATTTCTTTCCAAAATCTGGGTCCCTCATTTCAGAGATGTTCTTGCTGGCCACTGCACCTGCACGCTACCCGCTCGCTCCAGTAGCCAGCAGGTGATCCCCCGCTCTGCTTCATCACCTGGCTGCTTCCACCCGTCCACTGCCAGCTGGATGTCCACGTGTAACGGAACCTGTAACACTGCCGGGTTCCTCCGGCTCCGCTGGCCCAGCCGGCGCGGCGGGGCTCTGCTGGGGGAGGCGCACAGTGCAGTGGCCTGGCTGAGGGCTGGCTTCGCAGCCCCTTCCCCTGCAGCTGATCCCATTTCCCACGCGGACCTGCAGACTCGGAAATGACCACAGGGATTTACCCTGAGCAGTCACCTCAGGGACGGGGCCGAACGCTGCTCCAGCAGAGCAGGCAGCTGGTGGCAGGGAGTGCCCAAAGCTGTGACAAGGAAATGCTGTCGCCTTCATCTAGTCTCACAGTGTCCCTTATCACAGCAAACCCTTTACAGAGCGTTGTAACTAAACACGGTGCCTTAAACCCCAGCTAGAAACATGGCCCTGCCCTGAAGAAACAACAGTCTGCTCACCCACTTTATTAGTTAGTGCATTAATATAAAACCAGCTGGTGAGACGTGCTGACAGCAAACACATCTCAGGGACTTCCAGGTAGGGCCTGGCCAGTGCTGGCTGGGGACACTGGGAAGGGTATGCTGTGCTTGGCTGGGTGGGCTGAAAGTCACTCATGCATCAACCACCAGTGGAGGAGAGGAGCGGGAAGGCTCCAGTCCCTTTCCCAGCAGCATCCGAGGAGCCTCCTCTGGAGTGGGGTGGGGTGGAGAGGACTGGGGTGCAGAGGGGCCGCTGGGGGCTGGGGGCATGGAGGTTCATGCAGAAAGAGCTGGAGCTCAGCAAGAGAGACGACCCCAGCAGTGCTGAATGCTGGATGCCCGGCCTCTTTCCTGTGTGGACCAGAAGTGAGGGGCTGATCTACGCTGTGGTGATAGTATCATCATCGCTCACGTACTCGTGGGATGCAAGCACTCTGTCCTCTTGGACGGCCAGAGATTTCACCACCCATCCTACCCAGCTGACAAGGCACCTAGACGGGCATTGGCCAGCAATTCAATGCTCTAACACGGAGGGGTAGGAACAGCCTTGTGGGTTAAGAAAACAGTGTTGCAAAGAGTATTAAGTTTATTGGTATGACTGGAAGGCACAGAAAAGCAGCAACAGCCATCAGCGGTACCTGCGCAGAGGAACAGACCTTGGTGCAGATCCCCAAAATCCTCTCTGCCCCTTCCAGCTCTGCTTCTGCTGGCTGTGCCTCGCGAGCAGGAAGGCTGAGCTCGTTCTGCAGCCCAAGCCCTTTGCACTACTTCCCCAAACGGCAAGCTGAGAGAGAGCAAAACTCGCAGCATTCATCAAAACTGCCCGTTTAAATACATGGGAGAGGTTGCGATTGCTATCTGGGCACGCTCATCAGGTGAAGGCATCTCAAGACAGATACCGCAGGAGACTTCCTGGTAAATTGCAGCATCGCAGAGGAGTCTGCAGCTACTTGTACCCAGCCATCATCGGAGCTAAGAACACTCCGATTCCTGGCTGGTACCTGAGCTGATAATTGCTCAGAAAAATTAAGGGTTGGGTAATTCCTCCTGAAATTAATTGCCTCGCTGAAATGCTGCAGGGCAGTTACGAGAAGAAGGTTTGAAGCAGATGATATAACCATATCCCCCTTCAGGATTGAAACCAGGAAACAGGTCACAAAAGTCCACCTTTGTCACAAAGGGGTTTTAGCTTTCCACATTTCTCTTCTCGGGAAACATTTTGGGCTTTTCAGGTGTTCCTGAAACAGCTATGAGTGTCTTGAGAAGCTACAAGCACTTATGGACACTCCTATCGCCTGCCCTATCTGACAGTGACAATTCAGATTTCCTCAGCAGTTTCCTTTGCTCATTTTAACTTTTATTAGGCAGCCACTACTGCTTGCAAAATGTTTATAAAAAGAGGCAGTAAATTTTAAGAGGCTTAGAATATTCAGAGTGGTCTTCAGTCTACAATTGATTTAAAGGCAGTCCTTCGTTGCCTTCACAAGGTCTGATTTCTGTTACATCCTCTCTCAAATGGTGCAGCTGACTTTGGGCAAAATCCTTTATTTCCCCTGCATCTGTCTTGCCTTTAGTAAAAATTTTGCTTCAGAGAGAGCAGGCGAGACACATGGAGAACATCAGAGCAACCTGTCACCTGCCTGTCTGTGTACACATGTCTGAGCACCTCCTCTTCCTCAGCGCTTTTGAATTAGGAGTCTCTTTCATATTTCAGGAAAAATTAGGTACTAGTAAGCCTAAGCAAATCATGCTTGTGGTCAGATGCTGAGCTCACGAAGAACAGACGCCAGCTCTGATTGTTGTGGTTCATTGCAGGTACCTGGTCCTTTCTTCAGCAAACTTTAGCTCCCTCTGGTCCTCTGGCGTCCTGGCTCACGATGCACTTCAGAGAGAGCAGGAAATCTAACACCACCAAATAAACACAGCGGGGGATCAATGCCAGCTCTTCTCCTGGGCTGCCCTTGTTTTTCTTGCTCCTGTTTTTGGCTTAACCCAGGGTTAATCACCAACAGTTCCGAATTCCACCCGTGAAGAGGGGAAAGGGAAATGAGCAGGAGGCCTTTGATTCAGCACCAGGGCACTGCATGCTGCTCGATCCCCTTGCTGCTTCATTAGTTGCTTTTCCATGCTGGGAGATGGAGGCTGCACAAGAGACGCGAGAGCTGCCAAGGCCAAGAACCAGTGCCCCTGTTCAGAGCACACAAACGCACTTTGCATTGTTCTCATTTCCCCTCGTATGAATAATAAAAGCTGTTTGACAACATGATGACGAAAAACAATTTTCTGCCACAGCTAAATCTCCATAGCTTCTCCCACTTAAACCCTTACATCCATTTAAACCTTCTTTGTCCATCTAACTCTAAGGAGCATATAGGTAGACCGGAGGTGGTGGACACAGCACCGAAGACGGAGCTCAGGTGGCTGACGCACCTGTGGTGCTGCAGGTGAGTGTCTGTGCGCTGCCTGGAAAACTGGAAAGGACAGTGCGTAGCATCAGGTGGCTGAGCAGAGCCCCAGGGGTGCAAATTAGGTTTTTTACTCTTCTGCCCTGGAATTATTTCTGGAACAAGAAAGGGGTTCGCTGGAGAATGATCTGTTTACATAAGAAAGCTTTTAACCTCTCCATTGCAAAAAGGTCCACTTCAATGTAAAACCGAAAGTACTAGCACCAAAGCTGAGTGTTTGCCACATGTCTGAGCAGCATTAAGTGGAGGAGAAAAGCAGAGAATGTGTCAGCAAGCCCTGTTCTTAATGCAGAATCGTTTAAGGAAACTTGGAGATGGGAAAGTAACATTTTCAAAGATGAGCGAGTGATAAAGGCACCAGAATCTTATTTTCTACAATGATGCAGGATCTATGGTCCAGATTCCCAGAAGAGTTTAAGTGTCCTGCTGCTGTGGATTGGTGGGCCCAGCTACTCTGAAGTACCTACATCAAGAAGCTCCATCTTACTGAAGCTCAACAAGACTGGATTAGCACCTTAGTGAATTTTGTCATTGGCCCTAACTTCCTAGGGCACTAGTGCTGTTCAGAAGACTGTTCTTCCTATTGTGAAGACAGTTTTTTTGAAAAATACTTGGGTTCTTTCCAGGCATTTACCGTACCCAACCACTGCAAAGATGTTTTCCAATTAAAGATCGAACCACCCTTGTTAAGGATGCTAGAGGACTCTTTTTTTGAACACCAAGAAGGCGGCTCTCTTGGGAGAAGACAACAGGTGGGTAACAGCATGCAGGACGGTTATGAAACATGTTGGGTAAAGGAAATATCATTGTTATGGGACACAAAGTAGGATGCTTGTAGCTAAGAAAGGAACTGTCTGCACTAGAGTCTGCTGCCTCTGCTGTTGGGAAATGCAACATCTTTGGTGAGCATATGTGAGTCATGGTGGCTTATTGGTTTCACAGCTGATCTGGAGAAGAGCAGCTCTGCACTGTGTCTCCTGGAAATACGCCTCTTCTGTTGGGTCTGGTGGTACCGACAGCTCCAGTTTGTAGCAAAGGTGTAACTGTGGCTCGGAGGCCCATGGATGCTCACACAAAGTGTAGTTCCCTCTGTCTGAAGCAGCAGAGGTTTAGGCTTTAGGGTAAGTCAACCTCATCTCTTACCTCAGAGATATTGGGAAGGAAAAACTAAATTAAGATGAAAGAAGACAGAGATACAGAGTAAAACTAGTGCAGACTGGAGGCAATTTAAACTGAAGCACAAACGTGTTTTGCAGTGGAGAGGGCTTGACCTGTCCAGCAGGAGGGCCAAAGGGCTGGGCTTTGTGTGGATTTAGGTGCCCAAACTGCCATTAAAATTGTCAATCAACACTGTCTGTGAATTGAGGAGCAGGCGTCAGATGCTTAAGTGCCTTTTGACTTGGTCTCACAGTAGGTCATGTTTTCATGTGTGAACTAGAAAGGGATTGGGTTGTAAGAAAAAAGGATCATGCTAAAAACATGCTGGATGGTGATTTGTGAACAGCTTCATCGTGCCATTCCTTCAGCTCAGGATGCTGCTCATTAATCCGTATGTCCTGCTGAGCAGTCCTGAGGCCATGCAGGAGCATGTTGTGGCTCTTCCACATGTTTCCATGAAACTTGTACTTCAAAGTTCTTGGCTATCTGGGCTACAATCAATGAAACTGCCTTGGGGATCAGATATGTAGCTCCAACTAATCCAATAAGACCTGGATGTCTAATTGGTTTTCTCAAGTTTAAATACTAGCTTTTGCATATCGAGGGATCTTTTTACCCATCACAGAAAATGGAGCACATCTTGCTGGGCTTATGACAGCAGGAGAGAGGATGCTGCACCCCCTGAATAAGCTGGGGCATTCAGGGAAGAAATCTGCAGTTTGTCAGTCTCCTCCAGACACACTGACACTAATTGCTGACAACAGAACTGGAGTCCATGAGGAGAGAGAGCCTGGTTGTCCATTTTTTTTGTCAGAGAAACAGCTCTCCTGCCAGCCTGGGGCCTCTGGTACCACACTGCGGCTCAGGCCAGCACTGTCTAGCAGGGAGATCATCTGCATTTGAAGCCCGAGCCAACATCCCTGCAGAACAAGGACTGGTTATCTCTTCTGAGCATCCTTTCAGGGCTCTTGCTTGGCCCCAACCTGCAGATCCGTGGAGGACCGATGCAGGACGAACTCCCGCTGCCACGGCTGCTCTCTCACGCTGCCTCTCACACAGTGCCTGCAACCTGGCACCTACAAATTTCTGCCCTGGATTTGGTGTGGGGCTGCACAGAGAGGTTGGGTGGTACCAGAGTGAGCCTTTGTCATGCTCTCAAGCTCATCCTCTTTGCTCTGACATCTCTGGCTGCAGCAGAGCAGGTTTTGCATGTGGCAAAGTCTAGAAGGGACAAATGATAAGGTTCACTGGTGTTATGTGGACCATTCAACCAGAACTGAGAAGAGATTTTCATCTTCCTAATGCTGGCTGCCTTCTCTGGTATGGAGTCACTGAGCCTGTCCCTGCTGCCCTGATGGTGATGCCATGCACCTCCTTTCATCAGCTGGGGAAGGGGAAGAGAATGCCCCAAGTGCCGGAGCTTCCTCCGCAGCCTCTCCAGGGTTCCTGCCTGGTGTCCCTCCCAGCCGCACAGCATTACTGGGAACACACAGTGCCTCTGTCCTAAAGCTGGGCTTAAATGGGACACTGGACTTGTCAGACACCCTGCATCTTCCCACAGCTCTTCTCTCCCATCCCTGCTCCCTGGTGCCCCAAGCCATGTGAAGAGGGCAGACTTTGAGCTGTTTGAAATAATTTTGGGGTTGAATAATGCTTCTCCAATAGGAAAAGGTCCCCAAAACCACAGAGATACCTATGGCTGTGGAGAGTCAAGTGTTTTCCTTTTTCTACCACCTTTGTGATTTCAAGTAACCCAATTTTGATTGCCGCGGGGGATTTTGGTCTAAGATTCAGGATTTTGATCTAAGATTAGATGCCTAATGTCTGATAGATGGAAACCTTTGAGTATGAGCAGCAAGTCACAGTTGACAAAGAGGTGCATTCATTGAAAAAAGGGGGAGCTGCCGAGATGCAGTAGCTGACAAGACCATATTAAATGCTCAGGTACATGGTATTCACAAGGGAAATACAGACTCTTGATCAGTGAAGTGCCATATCTCCCTTTCCAGGTTCCTGTTCTTACCTCTGAAAAGTCACAGTCTATCAGGCATGTGTCGTTTACTCTGAGCAATAACGTCTTCAGGAAGGAGAGAAATGTTAGTTTTGATAAAAAAGCTTTAACTGAGTTAAGTTGCTCTGGGGCTTTTGAAGTCTGCCCTGTAGAAGGCTTGCAGGACAAAGTCCAGGGAAAAAAAAAAAAAAAAAAAGGCGATAAATGCATTTTATCACCTAGGAATTGTATAATAAGTAGATGTATCGCTACCTTTGCCTCCCTTGCACCCTGCCCTTCTGTTTCTTTCTATAGGATTTACACCTTCCCACGGCTTTAACAACTCCAAAAAGTGACCAGTTTTGCAAAACAGCAGGAACTCCATGTATTTCCCTACCTGCTGCAGAATTTTCTTAGAACATTCAGACCAATATCCCAGGTAGGCAGGTGTGCACTGTAATTCATTGATCTAGACAGCAGGGCTGGATATTTTGCTCTGCAGAGCCCAGGAGCTGTGCAGTTACCTCGTGCACCGTGTGGCCAGTGTCTCCGCTCCCTCTCACTCTGTGCTTTTGAGAAATGGTTCTTTCTGCAGAAGACAGGTAAACCCTGGGCTGGGCTAACCCCTGAGAGCTGTGGCAGCTCAGTGAATCACCCTATAAGAGGTACTAACCTTGTGGTAGTGGTAATTGCATTTGTGCAAGATCGATCCCAACTTTGAAGGATATTTGAAGCCGGCAGCGATAGCCTGCTTCACCCTCACAATATGTCCTGTTGTGATATAAGAATATGTAAACCTGGAATGTTTCGAGAAGACACCCGGCAAAGATGCCAGTGAGTAGAAAAAGAGGTGGGTGGAACTCCCTGCCTGAACTGGGAACTCTGCTGGGAAAGGCTGGTGTCCAGATGTTCCCAAGCCACCAGTGGAGACGGTGCCTGCAGAGAGCTCACTGGGGCCAGGCGGTGTCTGGGGGGGTGGGCTTTGGCTCGCTTCTCTCTCTTCACCCTAAACCCGCAGTTTGAAAGAAGGACATTGCATAAGGCCATCAGCCGTGGTGCTTTGTGCCAGGATCGCTGTGGACACAGGGGATCTGACTGGGGAGAAGTCTCTCCAGGTTCATGCAAGTGAGGGAAGCTCTATGGTCACATGGAGAGCTGCACAGAGCAGCCCCATGGGATGACTGGGAGAGGTTTTCCCACTGTAACTAGCTGTGTGTCAGCTCCCACAGGCTAGCCAGGACCACGTGGGAGACCACCAAGGGAAGCTGTGATGCTGCAGGGCGAGACGCTGCGTTCTGGCATGTTGGTCTGTGAGTCAGAACTAAGTCAATGTATTTTGGATCTGCAAAAAGTCTCTGACAGGCTATAGTCTCTGCAGACCCCTGGCTATATTTTTTTTTTATATAAGGGTAACTGAATTAGCGTTACCCTGAATTCCAGCAGAGGTTACTCTATCTGTCTGACAATTCTGCCCCAAGGCTGCGCTGGGAGCCAGGGCCAGCCTGCACTTCTGACACGACAGCGTGAAGCAGCGGAGACGGAAAAGATGTTCTGCCTTTTGATATCGGTGGGGGATCTGGTTCCAGGTTTATTTCTCGTTTCCTGAACCTAGTAGGTTATCTGTGTCCTGCTCAGTAGCAGCTGTATTCTGGCCCAGAAGCCATATCAATCCAGAATGAGATAAATCACTGACATATGTCAGAAACCTTGAATAGTATTCTAGAAACATTTAATTGTCACTATTGGCTAATTGTTGGAATGATTTGGGTTCCTTCGTCATCTTTGCTGGGTGTCATGTTGTTTGTCGTGGTTGTTCAGGGCAATGTCCTCTCACCGAGGCTGAAACTGCATCTTCTGAGTTAGTTGAGGTGTAGCTGCCTGTGTAGCTTGGGTGGGCTTTGCAGCCAGGGCTGCTCCGGCTGCAGCTGCATGCAGCCTGGCTCACACGCCTGTGTGCCCTCATGCCACCGCGGTGCCACAGGTCTCACCCACAGCTTTCACAGCCAGCTAGAGGAGGCAGCTCCTGCAGTGCCTCGGATCAGCAAGAGCTTGAGGTCTAAGGGGGCTGAAGACATTGACAAAGACGCTGCAGAAGGGATCAGTTACTGGAAGAAAGCAAAGGATCCCATGATACTGACTGTTTTCATAATTTGTTTCATTCAGGGCACTGGGAGTAGAGTCTGGGCCCTTTTTTTTCCTGGAAACTCTATTTCTCGTGGTAGTTTGGAAAAGCAGCAAATTAACTGTAATCACGCATTGCGTGCCAAAGGGGAGTGAACTGCACTCAGTAGAGAAACAGCTTAATTAGGGTGCCCTTGGCAGAAGCAGGACTCAGTTCTGGGTATAGTCTGAAAACTAATTATAGTTAACAGTTGACTTTTAAGGGTGGGAGAACTGGAGGGTCAGTCTAGGACTTGCGTTCGCTGCACACAAAAGAGTGAAGAGACTTTATGTAGGATAAGGGAAAAATCGATGGAGGCAGATGCTTTCATGTCTGGGAACCAGACAGATGGGGGAGACAGTGAATTCCTCTTCAGCTCCCAGCATGGGGAAGGAAAAGGCAAAGCATTCTTTTGGAAAAGGTTATGCTTCTTCCCAGGCAGGTGGAAGAAGCTCCAGACTGAGCAAGAGCTCAGCTGTGTGCCAGCCTGCACAGGGCACCCCGGACCTGGCCTGCAGATGAGAGCATCGCTGCTGATTTCTCAGTGCTGCAGTAGGCACGAGGACACCACGCTCTAACAACCCTCTGTCCTCTAAGCCACCAAAGAGCAGCACTTGCCTTCACTGCTACTTGCTCTCCTATTGTTGGTTCTAATGTTTTGATATGTGGGGAACAGATCTGAAGCCTTTCCCCAGCCTGCTCCAATCTTTTTCACAAGTTTTCACCCACAAGCTTTCTCAAATGTTTGGAGTTCGCAGCCCTGATGTTCCTCCAGTTTCCTTTAACAGCCTGGACGTCCTGCCCCAGGAGCGTGTTAGCTCTCCGTCCAGCACTGCAGGGCTTAGCTCTCTGATCTGCTCAGGGTGAAGGATGAGAGCAGAAGAAACATCCCAGCTGGGCAGGGCTGTGAGCAACCGTTTGGGAATTACAGATCTTTCCCGAGTAAAGGTAAACAGGTTGTGGGGAGCGTCACATGCGTTGTCCTTGGTATCTCTTTGGTTCCTACAATAGACCGTTGTGACTTGGACTGACCGTATCCTAGTGCAGGTTCATCAGAAACAGGTCAAGGGAGAACAAGGGCTGCGAGGTGTAATTACTGTGCAACTCAGCAGTGAAAGCAAAAACATTTTTGTGAACAGAACTTCAGACTTTTGCCTATCACAGACAATGGAGAGGTCATCAATCAGAAGCTCCTGTCATTGTGGACCTTTAACTGCCAAACTTTACCCTGTGTTCAGAGCTTTCCAGGTTTTATCACAAGCCCCTTGAATGGACTTGGCAGTTCCTATTTTGGAAGTTAACGGCGGGAAAACTAAGGTGTGTGATTAAAGGTTGAAGTGGTGGTAACACCACCACACTCAAGATATAATTTGGAAAATATCAGCTTCGTTGTCCAGAGAAGAGTATTCAGATTTGTTTATCACACTGCCATAAAAATCAGAGGACGGGAGAAATAAAGAGAGATGGAAAAGTAGGACTCCAGAAAGGCTAATGCTTTTTATAGCATGAGAGTGGAAGTAACTAGAGGCTTCTTAAAGGATTAGAGAGAAAATAAAAGTTTTTTTGTGAAGTATGATGAGAAATTAAATATTGTAATTCTGTCAAGCTCGTGCTGCATTGGAGCTGGATTAACGCATTGACCTTTTCCATTAAGGTCCCACAGTCTCTAAGGAGATGGGAGTTGGGTACCAGCACAGCAAACCTTGCACCGAGGCGTAGCTGTGCACTGATTTTTATTTGTACACTGGCAGAGGCACTGAAGTCATGGTCGACGGAGAGTGCTCACGAGTGACTGGGAGGAGGACAGTGGGATTGCTGTCAGACACCTAACAAAACCAGTCCAACAGGAAGGAGAGATGGAGGAGCTGCTGGTGAGAGGTTCAGAGAAAGAGGACGTACTGGAGAGCCGCAGCTGGGAGGGAGGCGATCCGGTGCCACGCGCTGTGAGATCTGGATCACTGGCTGTGGCCCGTTTCAGAGGGCTGGGCACCTGCAGGGCTGCAGCCTGTGAAACATCCGCAGGTGGAATGGCTGAGCTGATGGCAAAGGTGACTGCCTGAGGGAACGTCCCCTCCCGCTCTGGGGAAGAGCTCATCAGTGCAGGATGAGGACAGAAAGATCTCTTTCCATCTTTCCGTGGCACCTCTGACCCACTGCCCAGTAAGTTTGTGGCCTCTTGCTGTGGCCCTGACCAGTGCCAGAAATAAGGTGCTGGACCAGGCAGACTAACGAGCAATCTTCAGCTCAGAGATGTAGCCTGAAGTATGGCACCCGCAGCAAAACAGGCAGCTTGCCTCCGAGACAGACACAGGCAGGGCTTTAATGAGCAGATGTTAGAAATTCATCTGAGGTACCTCATGAGGATGCACTGTCAGCTTGCAAGGCTGGAGAAGTTTAAATGGAGCTATAAAATGAGTTCAGGCTTGATAGACACCGCTGCCAGGCAAACTCACGTGGAAGGGGAGAACAAGGGGACCTCCTGCTTTCTTGTTCCAACGTGTGGGGACCTAAATATAGACGGCTCTGACAAGCCTGCTGCCGCTCCCCGCTCTGTCAGCTGCACTTCGCAATCCCCACCGCACCCTCCCAGTGCTCAAGGACGGCAACTTGCAGGGCAGGCGCTGGGAACTGCCTGCATTCACTTTCCAGCTACACATCTTGGAGCTGCACTGGTCCTCAGTGCCATTTCCCAGCAGCAGGATGAGTGTGAGGCTGCCGTGGGAGGTGGGAATACCCCCACAACAGGGACAGTAGCTCCTTGAAGGGGACAGTGGGGCAGTACTTCCACGTTTCAGGAACAGGTCTTAAAGATGTAGTACAGGGAATGGATGGATCTGCAGCAAAGACCCAAGGCAAGAAAATTTCTTGCCTTGACTGATTCTTCAAATGCATCTGGAGCTACTGCATGGCCAGCATCACTCAGTCCACAGGACACAGGGGAAGCTGAGTGACTTCCTGAAGGGGGAAACTCTGCTTGGACTCCACTTGCACTTACAACAGGAGAAACCACCGTAATGTAGCAGCTGGCCAAAGAATTGAATGGATCTCTGAATTTTAGCATAGCACAGTCTACAGCTCTTTCTACACTGGCCAAAATGCTTTTATTATATCAATCTGCTCTAGCAGTGTGGGTCTTGGTAAAACATATGCAAATTCACTGCAAAATGTTGGATGCATTTTCCATAGTCTATAGGAGCCTCCAAGCCACCGTACCCTTCAACGCTGCAGAGCTGCGATGCACACTGTGCTGGAAGGCACATGGATTAAAGTGCACTTCGGGAAGACAATGGTATCCCTCACACACCGTCTGCAGTTCAAACCCTGAATCCTCATGGAGAAAGGAATCTCACTTTTCAGCCATATGAGGTTTTTTCCATGATACACAGAAGCAAATAAAATCATGATGCGTGCAGGTATCAGGTTGTGTGTAAGTAGACCCTGTGATGTCCACAGTGCATGAATGCACATTTATTTAGCCCATCTGCAAACCTGTGGCAGGCTTCACAGCTAACTCTGTGGATATCAAGAAGGTTATGAACCAACTTCATCTGTGATAACGCATTTCAAAGGTTGGAGACCCCTAAGAAACATTGTTTCTTGCCTTGGTGTCATGATGAGTGTTTCCTGCCTGGTGTCATGACGAATGTTGGTCACAGTTCTCTCTCCTACCAATCGTCACATGCGGCACGTGAGGAGTGAGCCTCATCCTGATGCTGTTCTTGGGTTGAAGAGACAGGGAAAAGAAGCTGTTTGCTTGACATGATGAGTCTGAAAGTTTACTAGGTACATTTGCTATTCGAGCTGCTCTGTCTGGCTCTGTCAGCCATTTACACTAGGAGAGTCCCTGATTCTCCTGTGTCGCTCTAACAGGAGCTAAGTGCCAAGCTGAGAAGAATTATTTTGCTCCTGACCAATTGTTCAGGTGTGAGCTGAATGTTGGAGCTTGTCTCCCCTGACTTTGTGTGTCCACACTGCAGACATCTGCATCTGCATCAGTCATTGCACTCAGAGAACAGGATTTGGCTCTTTCAGTCTTGATCCACCTGATCTATTTTAGGTCTCTACCGCAGGATGTGTCACGGTCACAGTTCTCCAGTTCCTCTCCATTGACAGAACTGGGACTTGAGATGTAACTCAGCTGAATCTTGCGCTATAGCACACATGTTTGCAAGTCTCCATGACGTTATTCCACATTTCCATTTGGAAATAACCAGATGATATAGGTGACTTGTCCCAGCCATCCTTCAGATTATTCTAGTGTCATTTCACTGCTTCCTGATACACCAGAGGAATGCACAGTAGAGGCTGCCTGACAAGAACATCCCCTAGGTAAGGATGATCTGATCTATCTGATTATATCTCTTAAGCTCATTACCCTTGGGGAACACAATTGCATGCTGCAAAGGCAGCTGCTCTCATAGCTTCCTTTCTTTGCATTCAGTGGATGCTTCTGTCAAATCATCAAATTAACCCCTACTTCTTTTACAGTGAAAGCTGCTCCATAGCTCTTGAACTCTGCCCTTGGAAAAGGCTTTCATCACTCAGCTCCATTACACCCCGTCTCCATCAGCTGATTTTTTTCAATAACTGTACCTTCTGGCCAGTTGCATTATTTGCTATTATATGAAACTCACCATTTGTCTGAAATATTGAATCAAACTTCTGCTCTACTTTAGCTTTGCCTGAATATCTGCAGCTCTGCACAACCCAGGTTTTTGCTCTGAAAGATGCTTCCCTGCAAGGACATCACGGCACAGGGACCTGCCTTTGCCTGAGTTATTGTGAGCCACCACAAGGATTGATTCTCTTCAGCCACCACGTAGGCAAGCTAGAGACACCACCAATGATCCCCAAATCATCACTTAGGGTCGACACATGTGGCTTGAAACTTTGGTCAAGCACTTCACCTGGCCCAGGGGAGGGTATCAAACTTGGATCTAGTTCCTCTTCATTACCACCACTGCAAGCAGCTGGCCCAGCTAACTAACCTTTCTGAACTTTCCACATTTTCTAGTGACTTTGGGCTTAAAATCTACCTTCTCCCAGTCACCTACATGCCAAAGCTTTACCCTCAGAAGTGGCATCAATACTTAGGAACCCAGGACTATCAGAACCAGTAGGACTTATCTCAACAAATCCCAGCACGCCAGGGGATGCTAGTAGCTGTCTGTGGGTATGCTCCGAGTCCGTGGCAAATGTAAGGAATGCACCTTCTTTCATGGTGGGTTAAGCAAAGTCACTTTGCCTCAAATTTGCTGTGGGCTACAAACATACATGAACAGTTTTCACAGCTCAGTGCATGCACTGCATCTTGTTAAGCCATGGTAACTTGATCACACTTGCGCAATCCCCAGGCACCATAAAATCACTCTTTTCATGTGGTGCAGATGCTGTCTGCCTGCTGTGGGCTGTATGGTCCTGTGCATTAGCCACAGATAAATCACTTTGTCTCATGCTTAATAAGGAAGGAAAAGGAGTGAAATGTGTTTTGTATAATGAACCCAGGCTTTGGAAAGTAACAAATGGAGTCCCGGAGAGAAATGAATGTAGAAGAGTAAAGTCATTTCTGCATCTGCAGAGAAACTGATTATATTAGGATTCCTACTGAAGACGATGTATTCTGTCTCTGGAGGAAGAAAGCAGTTGAGAACAGCAGCACTTCTAGTCCAAGGGATGCACTCATCCAACCACTGACTTGCCACCACGTGCCCACAAAAGTGCTGTTGGCAGTGCTGGGGACAGCAGCTCCTGTTTCAGCTGCTTCTGCAGAGCAGGACCTTCCTGCTGCTGCTCTGATCCCTTGAGCAAGGCAGGAGTCAGGCAGACAGCCCTCTCTTGCTGCATCCCTGAAGGCACCAAGAAGCCACTTGCTCTCCCGTCACTGGAATAAGGCGGTCTCAGCCCTAGGTCAAACTCTGAGCTTCCTATTCATATTTTACTTGCCCTTATTAGAGCAAGACCTGGCTATTTCCACACACAAAAAATGGAGAAAACTAGAAAACTATCCCTGTTCTATCGCTGTCCCAATGCAGCCAGCCTGAAGGACCCACAAACCAGAGACTGTCTTAATGATAAATCATAAGGGGTTAAACATAGAGGGTTGGGGTCCCACTTCTTTCCAGTTATGTATCGTTTGAGTGCAAGGACCTGAAAGCTTCTCTCAGCACCCTTTCCAGTCTGAAGTACAAGCAGATGATGGCCCAGTGACAGGGCATACAGAGCAAGCCTCAACAAGCAGCATCATGGTTTTCCCACCCCGAAGTTTCTCAGGGGAGTTTACTTACTGGCTAATGCCCATTTTGCCCCAGTGAGACTTTTCTTTCTCCTTGAAGGAAACTCACAAAACTAAACCCAGTGCAAGACCTTAGTGAAAAGGAAGGTGATATTTATTTTAAGCAAAAACTTATTTAACTTGCTCCCACTCTCGCTCCCACTCCCCAGCACCACAGCACCAAGACACCTGTCCAAGGGGTCTGGGCAGGGTCACCTGTGTGTGGCGTGAAGGATGAGGGCTATCGGTGGTCAGGGCTTCAGTGCCTCTTTGGTTTTTCTTCATTGATGACAACAAACTGGCTTTTGGTCATGCTATTTAGGAACCAAAAGTTCTTGCTGTGTAATCTTTGTCTCCAAACCTTGTGTCCTTCTCCCTCCTTACATCTTAGGCAGGCTGCCCTTTGTTGGCATTTCCTTGTCTCAGGTATGTTCACAGCTAATGAGCGTCCTCTGTTGTAACAGGCAGAGTTACAATATGCTGCACCTTATTGCCATCCAGTTATCAACCTGATACCATCCTTCCATCCTTCACCTGGTGACTCAGCAGCACTGTGGTCTTTATGCAGATGACACATTCCTGAGTGCTTACCAGTCTAATTGCTGCGATTATGCCCTTTTTTTATCAATAAATGCCATTCTTCTAACCCTTGCTCCAATGTTTCTTCTGGTACTTTGTTACAGATGTTTTCATTTACATCCCATCCAGAGCAGTTGAAACTCTTCTGTCACACGTCATAATATAATCATGAAAACTTGTGGGAGTTTTGATGCAAATGCAAAAGGATGAACTCTACTCTGTGGCTTCCTCCCAGCAGCAGGTGAATGATTTATTGGTCTCCTTCCCAAAACCCAGAGCTGTAGCAACTCATTGTTTGTCACCAAGACCGCAAGAAAGGAAGGTCAGAGAGCCTCAGATCTTACATGAGCTGGCTTGCCCATTGTGCAGTCACGGAAAATGGGGGGGCTGCAGCCTCACCTTCTCCAAAAAGCAGAGACCTGACCAGTGTCTGCTCAAATGGAACTAAGACTAGAAAAGGGAGGGAAGTTCTCGGTGTGACTTGCCTGTCTGCAGAGAAGGACTCAAGCCTGTGGGGATCAAGATGCACTGGCAAAGTGGAGAAGTGGGCATTTGTAGGGCACTAGCAAGTCCTTCTAGGCTGTCAGGCCCATTGCTTTAATTCTCACTAAATAAATACCTTAGTATCAACAGACACTATTGACAGATGTATGGCTGGGCTTGTTCTTGCATCAGAGCGCCCTGCTTTGCTTGGCCCAGCTGACAGCGTGTGCAAGGCTGGCACACCAATGCCTGCTGGGATGGAAATGTGGTTTACTTCATCCTTATCTGTCTATCAGATCACTGTAGTTTTGCAGAGGCATTAACAAGGGTGCTGTCTGGAGGGCCTCACCTTGAGATAAGAAGGCATTAACAGGGCTGAGCAGGGATGGAGAGCAAATACTGGGCAGGCTGAACGTTTGCAGAGTACTGGAACTGGGAGCAATGGTGCTGCTGGGGCAAACTTTGCCCTAGTGAATGTGAACTCGTCCAGCAGAGCCCAGGACCAGCCCTGGCTTGTGTGTGTCACTTACCACCACATCTGGACCTGGTGCAGGCAGAGACTGACAACTGCAGGAGGAACTTCAGGTGTCAGTTCGGAGGGTTTCTGCACGAGGCTGCCAGCTGAGCCATCAGCACCACGAAGCCTGCGTGCCACACGCTGTGCCACGGGCTGCGGAGGAGCTGCCACGCAGGGGGAGCCAGGCTTCTGACAGCTCCTGCCAAAGTGCCAAGCACCAGCGAGCTTTCTCTCCTGATGGGTGCTGAAGTGTCCCACTCCCTGTCCCGAAGGTACCGTGCAGCCGAGCTGGTTTTGGAGCCTGTCAGTAGGTTCAGGTGCTGACCTCCCCAGACATTCATGTAAAACACAAATAAAGGCATATTACTGAATGCTTAATTACTAAAGGTACTCTAAGGAGGCAGGGTATAGGAGAAGGATTCCAAAGCCGAATGTATTAATCAAAAACCTCTGGAAGGCTTGCCTGAGCCCACGGTACTGCAGGGTATCCAGTGCTTTGATGCAAGGACTGGGGGGGAATTGGGAAGGAAGGCATTGGGAGCAGGTATTGCTCTGGAGATAGAGACAGGCTGCCCAGTGTGACTACTCTGACCGATACTGGCCACCAGCTTTTCAATAAGAGCAGAAAATACCCATCCGTAAGAGCTCTCCAGGGCTTGCAGCCCAGAAGTGCATGGCAAAGACTTCGGCCACTCTTACAGACTAGCTGAGGTACAAGAGTTATTAAGGAAATTCCTTAATTTTATATGCAAATGCGAGAATGTGTTTTATTGCTTTATATTTCTGTAACTTTGTTCCATTATTGCAAATCGATGCTTTCACGTAAACACGTTCTTCAGCCTTTAAATCTCTGCTAGTGATAAAGCTGACACAGCCTCACTGTGTTGAGAGACCAGGCTCTCAACAACTTTCTCACAGAAAGCCGAAGAGCAGCAGGGGTCCCCCCCTGTTTCTCAGACCACCTTGGAGCTGGTGTGATGGAGGAAGTGACTGGTACCACAGCAAGCCAGGGAAGCTCCCGGTTGGGGGCCGGGAGAGCAGGTTTGCTCCCTGGGGCTCCTGCAGCAATTTTTAGTGTTTATCAGGACACAAAAATGTGCTGTCAAAGTCACAGCTTTATCACCAGGGAGTGAAAGGTCTCCACCTGGAGGTTACTTCCCCTCCCCTCTATCCATTACTAATTGACTGAATTTTTTTCAGCATTTTTCCTTAATTTCAAGAAAGCTGTATGCGAGCACACACACAGGGTGCTCGGTGAGCCTGGAAATAATGGCGCGTTCCCACACTCACCAAATGGTGCTGTGTCTTCTGCTGCTCAGGACTAGGTGCAGTCAAAATTAGCAATTAAAATATGTAAGACGGTGAGAAAACAGTTCTGTAGATTTGATGCTCCATCATTTCAGTGGGATTCGGAGCTGACTTCTTCAAAGAGGTGCAGTAGGAAGTGTGCTTGAGGAGAAAAAATTGAAAGACAGATCACAGGAGCATGTTTCATCCACAGTGAAGATCAAGAATCTGGTCTGTTCAGGGCAGCATATGAGAATAAATACCCAGAGTTGATACTTCTTTGGAGATGTCCCCACTATTTACCATTGTCCATCTATGATGAAGCATGGGGAAATCAAGCACATGTCTTGACAGCAAAGGGTTTAGTCCTCAGCCCGTGGGAATGGAAATGCCTTCTGCTGGCTCGGGGTTTCTGCCGAGGCTGTGCCCTCCCGCCGTTTGACGAGCTGATGGCTGCTGAGCAGCCCAGTCTGGGCAAGTGACCGGCACGTAGCCGATGGTAGGATTGCAGCCTGGTGAGGGTCCAAACACCCTGAGGCCGCTGAGAGCCTGTAACCCAACTGGTCTCTTTCATGGGCGACTTGCAGGAACCCAAACACAACACTGACCACGGTGTCACTGTGCATTAAACACCCACAAAAGTAATTTTGTCAGGGACCTCCAGATCGTATAATGCCCCAGGTACTGCACCAGGTCAGGCAATTTTTTAGATTAAATTTAAATACCCAAAATACACTACACAATTGTCCCCTGTCTCGTTGGCTGTATTCTTGTAATGACTTGGAGCAAGATGTCTACAGTAACACATTGATCTTCTAAATTAAAATCCTGGTTATATAGTACCACAACTGAACAAGAAAGGCTACAGAACAGATATGGTTTGATTAATCAGTGTATGTAAATCGTATCACTTAAGATACAGAAAATAACTTAGAAGCTCGATCAGTTCCCTAACCAAGAGCCTGCCCTCCCCAAGGCTAAAACTCACCCCTGTTGCAGTACCAAGTATTTAAAGAGGACCGGGAGCAGATTGCAGCTGCAGATAAGGGCAGGAGGAGCTCTGTCGCTGAGAGGAGCTCCTCTTCCCATGTCACATCAGTGGTGTAAAATTATCTCACACAGGACAAGCAGGTATACCTAATTTGTTATCTGCAGTTAGAGTTAATTTGCTGTCTGCACTTTTGGAAAGTCCCAACTTATTTTTCCCTTCTGACATGCCTGACATTTTTCCTGCTATTCTGTTTCCTGCTCATGTTACTTAGCCTAATTTAAGTCAAGACGCAGCCTACGCTATTGGCAGATAGAACAATTCTACATTTTTGAGCATCTGTCCTATATATTCAATTCACATTTAACCTACCCTGCTTTAAGGCTTAAAGTGTAAAGGTCACAGCCAGTTCCTACAGCAAACCAATTTATAGGAGGTGTGAACGACTGGGGAGTTTGTGCCTCAGGCTGCTATCAGAGTACAGGCACAGCCTGCCCGTACCTCTGGGCTTGTAACAGAGAAAATAGCTCGTGCACTGAGGAGGCTGGGAGGGTCAGGTACATTCCCCAGCGCCACTGTTGGCCCCAGCAGAAGCATCACAGCAGCAGAGTGAAATTCAATCTCTTTGCTGTCAGGTCTTCAAATATGTTTCTGATGCTGGGATAAATAAGGAGTATTTAAGTGGAAATACTTCGGTGGGGATTGCGCAGTGGAAGTCTTATGATTAGTAATGGTAAATGCACGGTTTGTTAAGGGG
This sequence comes from Microhierax caerulescens, assembly GCA_035590215.1. Classification (NCBI taxonomy): domain Eukaryota; kingdom Metazoa; phylum Chordata; class Aves; order Falconiformes; family Falconidae; genus Microhierax; species Microhierax caerulescens. The sequence goes on along the minus strand of JAVJGJ010000037.1, from coordinate 118,980,489 downwards.
CGGACACTTTCTAAAGGGTGCTACAGCTGCCAGTAAGGCCACAGCCATTCCAGTGCCGGGAGCAAGAATAAATCCAGTCTTACTTGGTGTGAGTCTGGAGACATGCATGTCACTGCTCTTCCCATGCTCTGCTGCCTCTGGAAGGACACCTGGGCACGCAGGTGAGGGCAGCACATATGCCACAGCGCTGACACACCATAATCCTTTAGACCAGGATGTGCATCTCCCAGGGTTAGAGGAGCTTGAGGAGCTCAGCAGCGATGTGCTGCATTCACTGAGGCTGTGGCTGCAGAGCCAGAAGATGCTGTCCCTCGGGGGTAACAACTGATCTGCTGGTGCAGGAGAGAGACTATAGAGACAGCGGACTCCTGTCGTTCTTCATGATGCTTCAGCCCTCTGCCTGGGACGGGTCTGCCTGCTTTGCCCTGCCTTGGGCTTGGTTTGGGCTTGTTTGGTGCCGGCTGAGCCCAAGGTCGGGTGCAAATGCCAGTGGGGTCCATCGCACCCACAGTGCCAGCCTGAGGGAGGCCAGGCAGCCTGCCTGCCGTGGATGGGGTGGTTTCTCCCCTCTGACCTACACTGTTAGGAGCTAATGAGAAATGACATGTCTCTGAGGTCTGCATCCGCATCAGGCGAGCTGACTCGGTCACGCTTGACCCCCTGCAAGCTTGCTTGGTCATGGTTAATGTGGCTGCAGCCTCCCCTGAGGGAAGCTGGCCCTGGTAAATGCCACCTTTGCCTCTGGAGTGATGGAGGTGGGATGGTGTCCTAGAAAACTAGAGCTGCCTGTCTCTGCCTCCAAGGTCAGGCCCTGGGATTCTTCTGTGTTCAAAGGAGACAGCAGAAGATTTCTCACAGAGACAGAAAAATGTGCTAACCCGGAGAAACCACAGATCATCTCTGTTCCCAGGAGAGGGAGATCTTATTCCGGGAGGATGTCTGGAGTGGTCCTTTCTCTATCCCACACCAGTTTCTTATCCTTCCCATGGGAACTAGAATCACAGTGTTTCATCCTCTGAATGTCATTTAGCATTTGTAATCTTTTATAGCTACCGAGTTTGTTCTTTCCTGCTCCTTTTGGTGTGCATCTTGCTCTTTAAGCTCTGTGACACAGCTTGATGTTCTTTGGCGACATTGCTTACAACACAACTCATTTTAGGTGAATGCTGAGAAATATTTTTGGGGAAGTTCATATTATTCTTTATGTATAGTTGAAAATGGAATCTGAAAAAATATACAGAATCTGACAAAATCTGGATTCTGAAAGTCTATTTTAGTTTTTAAAAAAATCTGTTAATAATGATGTGCAAGATTTTTTCAATAAAAATATGTATTTTTTGAAAAAAAATTTTATTAGACTTTCTGTGTTGAGGTAATAGAGCCAAACCTGGCATTTTAATAATAAACATTTTTCTGTAACTGGAAGATTTCTTATTTAAACTGCGTTTTGAAGGAAAATTTGAAGTGAGCTCATGGGCTTCTTGTGGTGGTAGGATAACAGCAATTCCCTTGTGGCATGGGGGCTCCTTGACTCCATCTGTAACACTGCTTGACTCATTCATTTCAACAGGCTGGATCTCAAACGGGTGTTGATGTGCTGTTTGTTCCTTCTCCTCTTCTGCCACACACCCCTTGGGAGTCCACCATCTCCTCATTTTTAATGGCATATTTTATTTCCTGTTTTTGAAAGCTGTATGTGGGACTCCACAGTGACCTAAGCTCGTTCTCTGGTGTGCTGGAGTCCTTTATCTCCTGCTGAAGCTCATGCAGCCCCTGACAGTACTGACCCCCCATTTAATTCTCCCTAACTTCAGACACCAGCTTGGGGTGCGCTAGGAGCTGCCCAGTGAGTGCCCGAGTGACCATGCTGTGATATCTAGTTGTCCTCAGCGGAGTGGAAGCAAGAAGCAAGGGTGACTTTACTTCTCTTCATCTGCCTTCATCTTCAGGCTGCTGGAGCCCCAGCCTGGAAGGTGCCTGCACTCACCGGGGGGGCCCAGCCTCCTGATCTACGCTTTCCACCCCTGTGGCTCTTGCACCTTTGTTTTAAGCCAGCGTGCCTCCAGGCAGGCAGAGCTGCGATGGCAGAGGGTTTGCCCCCCGCAGCAACTTCACCCAAGAGCGAGAACCCCTGGGAGCAGCATCCCAGGAGGGACAGTGGCAGCGCGGCGGCGAGCAGCTGGTGGCTGGCGCGGGATCGGGTCCCCCAGCCTGCGGGTCCCTGGCTCCTCTCTCCTGCCAGACAGGCTGGCTGCCGGGGGTGACACAGTGACCAGGAGCACTGGAGCTCTCACTTGCCCGTGGCAACTGCCCAAAAGAATTAATCAGAGTCACTCGGCAGCTGCCTTGGAGGAGTCACTGCCGTGCACCCTGCCAGCGTCAGTGGGGCTTCAGACAAAGAGGACACTGTTTGGGTAATTTGTTGATGCCAAATGTGTTCATTATCCATCTCTCAGAATCAGATAAGTGTCTGGAATACTTGGCCGACAGCCATGGGGATGGTGCTTTCTGGCAGTGTCTGATGGCCTGACGAGGGCAGAGAAAGCCCTGGGGAAGTGCTGCAGGATGGAGCGAGGAGACGCACGGAGCGCAGGGCCGAGGCTGTGCCGAGGACCGTTGTGTTGGCATCCCACAGCCACAGAGCCCTTCGCCCGCTCGCCGCCCGGCAGCAGGGGTCTCAGCGGACGATGTCTCCTGCCCGGGGGGGCTGCCAGGGGGGGAAACACGTTGTCCTCTCCACCTCACCTCACTGCACAGAAGCACTGCAAGAAAAGCACCTTGGGAGCAAGAAAGGGGCAGGTCAGAGCGTTTCTTGTTGCCCACCTGTATCTTTTTCTTACAGTTATCAATCCCGGGGCTCACAGATAACCATACCCAGCAGCCTGCTGCCACGGCACACCGGCTGGGCTACAGGCAATGGGGTTCTCTGAGTTATGGAGCCAACAAAGGCAGAAACATACAAGGATTCTCTCAAAAACTAATTACTTATTGCATATAATTAGAAAGG
>JAVJGJ010000037.1:118961356-118977382 GCA_035590215.1 Microhierax caerulescens | reverse complement strand
GAGGGCATTTAAGCATCTGATGAATGCTCAGCATCATGAAGCCTATCCATATACTGTCTGAATAGTCGCCCTGTGGTTCAGCAACTGGTTAAGCATCTGGAGCCCAGCACTCCCACCTCCACTCTGTCCACATTTATTTGTCCTCTCTGTCAGCTGAGACGGCATTTCCTTCATCTGTCTAGTCACTTGGGTGTGGACTAGAAGCTACTTGGATTCTTCAGAGAGGATACTGTTGCTGTTGAAAAGGGTTTGCTTGTCAAAAGAGGTTTCTTAGATCCGGGATGGTGTCTCTGGTGGGGTGTGGAGTGGATTAGTCATCTCACAATAACCCGGAGGTTAGGGCATTAGCAAAGGCTAAGGCACATCAGGTTCAAGTTGCAGATGAACTTCATTTAAAGCAGGAACTGGAATTTGATCTTCTACGTGCCTGATGAACATCCTAACCACAGGACTATTCTGGAAAGGATTTTGTAAAACATTTCCAGAGATTTCAGTTATACTAAACGCGTATTATAAACCGACCCTCAATTGTTTCAGGGCTGCTTCTTTTCCCTGAATAAACTCTTGCTTCCTGTCCCAGTCTTGTATGGATGCTGCTTTGCTATGTGCACACGCAGCTCCAGGCACAACAGCATCCCTTCGGCCGAGCAATGTCCCAGTGCCAAAGATAAAGCGGGTATGTGATGCACAGGCCAGATGAGATGCTCCCTCCAGTCACCAGGCTGGCCTGGATGCTCTCTGGCTTAAGTACCAAAGACCTACCCAATTCTCCTGACAGTGATAGAGTGCTGGAGCTGAACTTGCTATTCCTGGAAAGTGGAATTGCTGCTGCTGTTCAGTTCTTTACGGAGCAAATTCCCAATTTCACAGGGAAAACGTGACATTGTCTGGAGGAGAATGTACAAGAGGTTTTCTGGTCCCCCTCCACTTGCCATGCTTTCCCATCTCTGAGAGCGTTTTGTCTCGTCATTACACTCCATTTTTTGCCCACACTACACACCATGGTTCCCATCTCCGGGAGTCGCTCGTTCATCAGCCATACTGGTCTTGCTTCTCACACCTGTGTGCAGCTGTGATACTGTCACTGCTCTTCATTTAGCAAGAACCGTTGCTTCAGCCACACAGCTCTGTCTGCAGGTGAGCAGCGGTGAGACAAATGGTTTTGGCAAGTCTGTTGTTGCCTGTCTAACGTGAAGTATCCAAGAGGGGAGCTGGGCACATCATCCTGCCGTCAGTGAACCACAATGGGCCCAGGCAGAGCTCTGGTCGTGGTGGCAGGACACCAGCTACGGTGACTGAACCCTCAGTGGGGTAAATAGCCCAAGGACCGCAAATTTCCAGGACAAATAGGACCACCTGAGACTGCTGAGAGAGGCCAGCAATAGCTGGCTGTGTCTTTACTTTTTGCACCTATCTCTTTTTTTCAAGAGTCACTGGCTGACAATCTTTAGACGTTCATCACTGACCTGGCTGCCCCCTCTGAACCAGTATCAACGGCCAGAAAAGCCTGATAGATCCAACCATCTAAAATCATGACGTCTCTGGGATAGCACTGCCAGTCTTTATAAGCAGGTAGGGAGTTTCACCATCAGGCTCCTGAAATCTTGGAATTGGAGTTCTCGTGCCCGCTGAACAACGATGCGTCATTAACTCAGTCACTGTGCCCAAACCACACCTCAAGCAAAAACCTGAGTGAACAGATAGGCTCGTACCGTGTCCTTAAAGCCAGCACATTCCTGTCTGAATTTCACATCTGCTCCACCGTCTGACGGAGGAAGTGAATTCCACAGCTGCTGCCCCTGCACAAAACGCTCTTCTCCAGCCACCCACACCTACAGCCAAGTTTTTCAGACATGAGGGGCTTGCGATGCATTATTTCTGGGAAGTGCTGTTCATCTGCCCGTGGGAAACTCGTTTGCTCTGAAGAATCTCAGGTTAGGCAACCAAAAATGGACCTTCTAGTCATGCACATAAATCTTAACAAAACCCTGGGTGTTGCTGCCCACCACTTTCCAAGATGCTATCAGCTGATGGGGTGGTGCATAAGCAGGGTCTCCAAAATAGCTCGGCTCATATCATAGAGGGAGTTCTGTGCAAATTCCTTTGAGACGATATACTTCCAACGCAAAACCTCTTCCAGCCTTGTATGGAATATAAACCCCCAGGTGCCCTTTAGATGCTGACAAATACAGTGCAGCAGACGTACTTGGTATTCACTCATAGTGAAGTTTCTTCAGTGAGAACAACATTCTCTGGGACTGTAAAAAGAATCACTCGACTGATGTTAATAAACTGACAGATTAGAAATTGGAGGAAATAAGAGGCTGAGGCACTACTGCTGAAAATGCTCACAAGGCTGGAATGGCTTTGCACATTGTGTCAATCTAGTCAGTTAACTGGAAGGAAGAATCCAATTTATTCTGAGGCCCAACATGATGAATAAGTCATTTCCCCGGGTAGGAGCAAGAAGAACTCCTCAAAACACTTTGGACAATTCAAAAAGAGCCTTTTGGCATTGAGTAATAAGTGTGGAGAAAAAAAGAAGGAAAAAAAATCTTCAGTTTTGAGAGTGATTTTCTCCTCTCTGTTGAGGAATTTCGTTTTATCTTTACACTTAGAAGCCTGTAAGTCGGGATCTTTCTTCACACACACACACACACGAAAGGTATCTGGGCTAAAAGGAAATGGGCCGGAATTACTTTATTCAGTGTGGGGCTTTTGCATTTTGCATCAAGATGTACTTCTAACAATATTCTGTGAATAGTGCCTGCCAACATGCACATGGTGGATCCAAGATAGACAATTTCCATCATGAATCCTCAGAGGTTGGCCATTTGCTTGCTAAAATTTACTAGAAGGAAATAGCTTTTAACCCTTACTTCTTGTTCCTGTCAAATGGGTGAAAGAGAAAATGGAACTGCTGAGTTTAAATATCGGCAGATGCGATGTTAGAAACACTGGGGCTGCAGATTGGAATGATGCATGATCCTGCCTTTCCAGGGCCGTGAGAAGTGCTGAGCTGTCCAAACAAAGACCCACATCAAACACCAGGTGTTGGCCCAGAGTATGAATTAGGGCTTCACCATCCCCCTGAGCATCACACGGGATTTGTCACCCATCACGATCCCCCAAGGGGGCTGGCAGTCTCTAGGTGCTCTCTACCCCTTGGCGTGCAGCCTGCAGACAAGGGGAAGCAGGCAGTCCCAAAAGTCCAAGCGCCTTGAACATTAGGAAGTTTCAGCCCTGGATCCAAATTGATCGTATCCCTGAGGGTCAGGGCACTAGTCACGGGGGTCAGTGCAGAGGTCACTTTGTTCAAGAGGTCAACAGTGAAGAAAGTCCGGTAACTCCTGGGACCAAAGCTTGGGAGCAGGGGTATATCTGCTCAAAGAAGGATTTAATGAAGAGAGAAATATTACTGACCGTGGCCCATTAGACGAAGCATGTCAGAAAGGAACACCGGGGGTCTCAGGCTGAAGTGAGTCCTGTCGTCCCCGGCCCCTCAACAGTGACCCTACACAGCACAGCACAGTCATGCAGGGCACGTGCTTCCTACACAATGCGACTGCGTTGGCACAGCACCGTGACCTGGCTTGTCCTTGTGTCACCAGGTCAGTACCCAGGGAAGAGTACTGTGCTAACACGAAAGAGCCAGCTACCCATGCTCAGCACGCTTCAGAGTCGATTTGAGTTACTTGGTCTGTTGCATGTCACAGCAATGATGCAGACCGGCTCTTTAATGCGATTATTGTTGCTTCTGTTTCCCATCGTGCCTGGAAGTATCACAGCAACCAGAGATGCAGCGAGGACCAGAGTACACGTGAATCAGGACAGAGCCTGTTTGTTAAAACAGAGAAAGCTCCCGCTGCCTGGGGAAGGAGGGCACTTCCAGCCTCAGGTCACGTCAGCTCCAGCCTGTTCCAGGTAGATGGGGAGGGAGCACCCCGGAATACCTGGGGCCAAACCTGCTGCGGCGCCCGTGCCCCGTCCCCTGGTGCGCAGCCCGCCGGCCGCTCCCGCACACCTCGCAGTTCAGCTTGTTTGCAAATGAGCAGCCAGCTCTTTGCACCAGCACGGAGCCCTGGCAGCCTCAGGAGTGCACAGACATGTTCACTCACGCACACTCAAGGGTGTTTCCATCAGATCCGTTCAATGCATAAAAGCTGTCTCCCAAACGACCGGACCGGGCACCTGTGTGCAAAACAAGCTTTGGCTCCATTCTCCATGGTGCTCCACACTAATGGTTGCACACATGGGAGGAAGAGCTGTTTTTATACACATAGTTTATCCCCTTTTCCACTTTATTGTCCTTCAGATACACTAGTGTTCAATTTATTGACGTATTATATAAAGTAACCTTAGCTTCAGGCATTATCTGCCCTCATTCTATTTTTAACAGCCAACCTGATCTTTCTATGTTATTTCCTGAACTAAAGGCTCAGGCCTCTTTGCTGTCCTATTTGTGCATATTTTGCAATCTGCACTTGAAAGATAAAGCCATTAACCCGAGTCCTGATGTTTTCATGATTAACATCGAATAATTATGGGCAATGCATCACACTGCATCTCACATTGTAGATACGGGAACATTTTTCCACATACCAGAGTTAAATACTTTTATTCAGCACATCAGCCCTGATGGCAGCTCTCAGCAGTACCAAAGGATTCAATACAGGTATGAATATTTTTAAGCATTAGTACCAGCAATCTTTGACTTTGATCCAGTAACGGTATATAAACTCACAGTGGGGGCTCTGGCATTTTTTGTCCTTTTTTTGAATGCCGCATGCTACAATATGGGCTGGCCCTTTACAGAGGCTTGCGGGTACCCTAATGGACAAGACAGTGACTTAGCAAATGTTCCCCCCAAACTGGGGGCAATTGACTGGTACAGGAATCTGAGAATGAAATTAGGAAGATCTCCAAGAGCAGCTCAATGAAACGACAAACCCCACAAATTCTCAATCGAGGAGGCGACTTTGCAGAAGCACTCATTTTCTTGTCAGCGTGGAGAAGCCTGCAACTAGAGATAAAGTATTGTGTTACTGATGAATAAAGGAGAAATAGCAATGAACATCCATGGCATGATCTACATATTTAAAAAGAATAAATGCCAAAGGATACTAAAGACAGTGGGAGAAAAAGCAATGCTTGGGACAAAAGACAGAAATATGTTCAGGTTTTGAAAGCATCTTCAGAATCAGAGAATTTATAAGACTACATCACTGAAACAATGTGTCAGAAACAAACCAACTGAAATTCACTTTTTTTTTTTTTTTTCTCCAGATAGTATGTTGAAATTTACAGGTGCAATTCTTGATGTAACAGCCCAAGAGATGCTCTGGGAAAGTTACTTGCCTAGGACACATAAGACTAAGAGAAAGTCGCAGAAACAGCCAAGGAATACCTGACCCATTTGGACACTTGACCATCTCTTTGTGATCTGTGCGGAGACAAAAAAAAAAAAAAAGGAAGCTCTTAAATTCATTCTGCTGCATAATAGAAACACATTCAACCCATTTTTAATGTGATCAGCTGTGCTCCAGGAGGAAGGGACTGCCAGCTATGGTTAGGACATTCACTGACAAACTTCACTGCCGAGGTTGGGGACTTACACCCTTTATGCAATTACAGTTGTGTTTAAGTACTTTTGTCTTGGAGACCTGAGTGTTAGGTGGCATGGATGTGGGTGCGGGTGCTTGTGTGTGGAGGATTGAAGGTGTCAATCTTAAAAGTGTCCTGTCTGGGGAGGTGGGTGGGGAAATAAGCAGATTTATTTTCAATATGGACCGGTGTTTCTTTCTGGCATTACACAAATACTTACAGGGAAATCTTGTAAGAGAGATGGCATTTGGACCTCTTGCATAGTGTTCATGCTCGCATTGTCACCCACACCAATCTGAGAAAAAAAGTCGGAATTACTCTAGTTTTAAGGCTGGCACTGTCAGAGGCAGGCACCTAACTCCAGACTTTTGGAAGCACGGGCTATATAGGTTTGGTTGAGTCGTGAGAACATTTTTAACCAGCTGCATCATTTTATCCCTAGTCTCTCCCCTACCCAATAAAACATGCGGGAAAAACTGTGGAGCAGGACATACTGCTTCTGAGTCCCTGTGGTCCTACTCTGACAAGGCACCCGTTTGTGACCCACTCCCTGACTCCCACGGTCTCGACTGCCCAGTAGCTCAGTAGGAGAGCCGGAGGGAAAAAACCTCCCCTAGTCCAGTAATTGCTCTCTAGGCTAACAATGCACTTGTCAGTGAGCCACCACAGATTTTCAGTACATAATAAGGGAAAGACAATAATTTATTATCAGCACAACTCTTTTTGTCTGCATGATGTCACCATTTCCCAGTAATATTTATAGCTTAAGAATGTTTATATTTGCTCTGTGGATTTTGTTGTAGCATTATGTATATCAAAAATATAAATAGACTGTGTGATAAAAGGAGATATGTATTAGTGCAGCAGTGGCTGATGAAGAAAGGATTTAAAACTGGTAGAGCCTGTGGAGGCAGACATGGCACTGTCCCATATCTACTATCTCCCCTCTAAGGCATCCCAGTGCATGCAAAGGAGGCTGTCGCGCTTGGTGAACAAGATACCGTTCTCACTCTCATTTTCCTGAGAGTAGGTTTTTTTCAGCTATTAAAAGCTCTAGACCTTCTAGACCAGCTTTCTTGATCCTATTTTGAAGACCACAGTTTCACACTGGAGAATTCCTCTTCTCTTCTGAGCAAGCACGGAGGCAGCAAAGCCCAGTCCCAGGCTCCGATCGTGCCACAGGCGGGAAGGAGAGGCTGGAGCGGGATGAACCTGGCACTCCCTACCTGGGGCAGGGGCACCTGGGGGCTGCAGCCTGGGGCAGCCGCCAGACTGAAGCCGACCTCTTGAGGCACCTTTTGCTGAGCTGCCCGGTAAAACCTTGGTGAGACATAGGGATCTGAGTCCAGGAGGGAGCCTCATCTGCAAGAATAACTCCCTAGGGAGCAGGGCTTGGGATCTCCTGGCCTGCTGCCCATCTGTCAGATAGGAACAACAACCCTGCAGAGCAAGCAGAGACACCTCCAGGGAGCAGAGGCACACGTGTTGCTGCAGTAGCACCAAGCGGTCCAGCTCAGCATCTTGCTGCAGTCAGATAATTGTGCCCACGAGCCAGGAGGTTGCTGGAAGCAGCATTATTACCCAGGTATGCTGGCTGGTGTAGCCAGGAGGTAAGGCGCAGTACCATTAGTTCAGTGAGAAGGTATGATTAAGTCACCCGGCTTTATGAGAAATGAACACAGCCTTGAGGAGTGAGTCACGACTGCAAATGAAACGCATCTGAAGTGAGTGAGAGACGGCAAGTCACCGCCTCTGGAGCCCAGATCTCCGGCGGAGTATTCCTTGGGAGGAAGGCAAACCGAAGCTCAGATACCACGAGAACGCAGAGCGACAAGAGATCAACAGCTTTGAGACAATGTCTGAGCTCAGCAATGATGCCAACTTGAACTCCAGACACAGGACTGACTCTGTCCTTTAGCAACCACACGGAAAACCAAAAAGGGTTTCACGGTGCATGGACTGCCAAGGGTGGCTCACCAGCAGCTACGGCCCCAAGCTGGAGAGACCTTGCCCTGTACTCACGCGCTGTGTGGTGCTGCCATTCTGCCAGCGCTGCTGTCGTGGTTGTGACTGTAACAATGAACTAGTGCTGTGCCTCAGCCAGCGTGCGGCCAGCTCCCGTCCTCTAGTAGAGGAGCCTCAGCCTCCTGCAGCCCCCGGGTTAAAGAACTGGGCAAGGAACATGCTGTGGGCTTGGCCCTGCTTGGCTCTTGCTGCCAATCTGGGGTTTAAGTGGTGGCAAATTCAGCCTGTTCATAATCCTGTGGTTATGAGTAACAGCTGAGGATCTGCTGGGCAGCATGTTGGGAGCCTATTACTTAACTTCAAACCAAGATTAGGTGGTGATTCTGCAAAATGGTCTCACTCAGCCGGAAGAAATGGAATCACCTGTGGCAGCCTGTGGTCCTCTGCATTTCTGTGTGCAAGCTAGGGGTTTCTGCCGATGGTGGATCAACCTTACTGTTCGCTCATTCCCAGTGTTTTCTAGCTTTGATTTTTAGCTTCCAGCCACTGGAAATCTGAACTGCACAGTCATCTGCTCTAATGCGTCACCAGCCTCACCAATCAACATCTTAAAAAGACCAAGATCTGGGGTTTGCTGGCAGCTGAACCTCCCCACATGGAAGATTTCACTGGGAAGTGCCTCATAGTTACTTAAAAAATAAATCTTTGAAAAGTCTTTTGAAAATCTACCCCAGAAGTGTTGATTTGAAACAACTGATGTTGGTTGCAGTTTCAAAGACCCATGACACAAGATCTTAACAGCCTTGGGATGCCTCCAGCATTGTTGGGCAACTGATTCAGCATAATCTTATAAAAACTTGCGCATGCTTATGTATGACTGCCTTGGCACGAGAATCAAATCCCTGGCCACAATGCACCCTTGGCAGCTGCAATCCCTACCGGAGCGCAGGGGCCACAGCAGCAGCAGAACCACAGTGCAGAGGAATGGACCTATATTAAAGACAGTCCAAAGACCTAAGGGTCAAGTGAAATTGTAGAGCAGAGTGTATATAATAACTCCAAAAAGATCTTTACTGAAGGAAAAGAAAAGAAAAAAAAAAAAAAGGAAAAAAGAAAGAAAAAAGGAGGAAAGCAGTCCACTGAAAACAAGCTCAGTAGCATTTCAGAAACTTGAGATTGTTCCCTGTTCTGTTGATATTATTTTTCCTAGAATGATCTCATAGGAGTTTGACAAATAAAAGTCTCGCTGCTGGAGGGATGACCGTCTGTCTGCCCCTCCCTGCCCTCCCGTTTGTTCTGTTTTTCCATTAACACTGGTGCCTGCAGGGCCTCTTAAAAACAGAGAGGCAAATAAGTTCCATAACCACAGCAGCTGGGACACGGTCAGCGGAAACCTTCAGAGGCATCTCCAAAGGCTTCCCCGTGGCGTGTCTGCTAGGTGATTCAACGGGAAGGACTCATTCTGTGGGCACCCTGATAGCATCTACCTCTTCTGTACCACTTCCCTCTTGGTCCCAGTGCTTTTTCCCAGTGCTTGGTCCCAGAGCTGATAGCAACGTTCCTTTTGTAAGAGAGTGAACCTGCAGCAGCAGCCTGGGTGAAGTCACCTGGTGAAGCAGAGGCCAGCAGGCTGTAGGCGAGGGTCTGATAACGTGAGCTGCAGCTGCCTGGGGCCACACCACCGAGCAGCTTGAAGGAGCAGAGATCTCTTTATGTCTTTCTTGTGGCTGCCTGTGCTTAAGGAGTGTTGTGGTTTGCCCTTTGCTCTGCCCTCAGGGGGGAGGGAGGGAGAAGGAAGTTTCCTTCCTCCCACAGAAGGGGCCAGCATCTCCCTTCCCAGAGAGACTGCTTGCAGAACAGAGGCAAATCCCCTTTTATGCATGTCTCAGAGAAAAGACGAAGCCAGTGGAGGCAGCCTCCCTTCTTCTCCTATGTCTGGAATCATTCCTGAGGGCAGGTACCAAAGTGTCCCAGTGTCTGGCTTCTTTAGCCGTGCCATACCTGACCTGTGGCTTCTTGGTGGGGGAGAGAAAGCAGAGAAATTCAGAATGATCCCCAGCTGTGCTGGAAGACAGCTGCGACTTGAGGTGTAACCTCTTTGGGAAGCAGCTTCTTCACCTGTGGCCTATTTATATAGTGGAAAATGTCTGTATATGGCAGGGGTCCTCAAACTTTTTAAACGGGGTGCTGGTGCACAGGTTAAGTGACAGGCAGTCATCTGTGGCTGCTGGGTTCCCCCTCCCCCCAACCCCTGGCAGGGGGGGGTGTCTGTAAATACCAGGGGGGCGGATTGAGGACCCTGGGGGGCCTTATCCAGCCTGTGAGCTGTAGTTTGAGGACCCCTGGTATATGGGATGGGACGGGACCTTTGCAGGGGAACTGCTGGGGAGCCAGATGACTGCGAAGAGAAGCCAAGTTAGGGTGTTATTTTCTGTCTCCAAGGTACTCAGAGATTACATGCTCCCAGGGTGCTTGGCTTAGATTGTTCATTTACACCTTCAGCTCCCAGCAGGCAGCCTATTGAGGGATCTGCTGAAGATCTGATGATCTGCCAGGAACATCAGTGAGCTTTTGTGAAATACTTAATGAGCAGGGCATCCCCTCTGATTACACTCCAGTAGTACGAGGCTAAGGCTGCTCAGCAAGAGGCAGGATGTCTAAAGAGAACCCGGCAGAGTCCTTCAGAACCTGCTCCGGACAAAAGCATCCCAAAGAATTTAACAGGTACTAACCTCCTTTGTTTAGTTTTATGTCTTCACCAGTGTTGCAGACAGATTGCCAGCTCCATTCCAGACTTTTAAAAAAAACCCACAACATAGAGAGGATCTCCTCTCTCCTAAATTCCAGGGGTCTGCAGAGTCTTCTTAATTCCCGAGAAACATGACTGACCTTATCCTTATTAAAGTCTCCGGGACATTTCCCCCATCAGCCCGGGCCCCTCCCGCCCAGCCGTCCCCAGGGGTTCAGGGGATGCTCTGCTTCCATACGACGCTGCCCTCTCATGGAGCCGCGGCGACGTGTCGCTTCCATGAAACGGGAGCCGGGATGGGGAGGAGATACCCCGTGGTGGGATGTGGGGAGGTTGTTTTGGAAATGGAGGGGTTCTTGCTCAGATGCCAACAAGGGAGGTGATTCCTACAGCAGGAGTTCCATGTCTTTACCACAGTTCCTTCATTATTTTTTTTTTTAATTTTTTTTTTTTTGTTCTGAGAACAAGGGAGACCAGGTGACCAGGATCACAAGGATGGGAGATGTACCTGGTACATGCCCAGGGCTGATAGAAGAATAATCTGAAATATGGATACTGTTGAAGAGAAAGGGAAATATCCTTGAAAACAGAGGTGAAGGCTAGCAGGGATTTTGCTAACTTGCCAGGCTGAAAGTTGCTGGAAACTGCAAATATGATGGCTCCCCTGTTCCACAAAAATACTTCTGAGCCAGGAGGCATCTGGAGGTCTCTTGCCTCAGAACAGATGGCCAGAGACAATGGTGTAGATGACAGCATATGGCTACTGGGCAGGAGGTGGGTCTAGAGATGTCCTGAGGTCCCTTCCCACCTGGATTATCCTGTGTCCTGTGTGAACTGTGTCCACTGTCCCTGAACTGCAAGCCTGGGACGCACATTGTAGCTGTGGTGGCCTCACACTGTGGGTATAGTAACTATTTTCTTTGGGCAGTGTCTCAGCTGCCCGACCTTTGAGAAAGTAGGAGGATCTGCTGTAGTGTGGGAATAAGGGCTGGAGCCAGGTGGTATCTTGGATGCATAAGAGAAAACAAGGGCAGGTGCCGCAGGAGGGACGGTAAGTAAAAGAAACTTGGCCTGTGGGTTTCAGTTGCTGAATGGTTTGTTCTTGGGCAGGCTGTTTCCTTCTGCTAAGGCAAGATGGAGGAGACTTGGCAGAGGGGAAGGGAGGAAAAAAGACTCCTTCCACCCAGAGCATGTCAGCATGTCTCGTTTGAATGGGAAGTGTTCAAGAAGCTCAGGTTCCCTAGAAACCCTTGCAGCCAACAGCAAAGCGGCCGCTGCTATCAAAGCCAAAGGCTCTGACTGCTGCCTTGGCTGTCAGCTTTTGCAGCTTTACATGTTGTAGGGAGAGGAATATCAGCTGCTCAGAAGACAGGTTTTATTAAGGCTTTCAGGCTGGGCGTCTTTGACAGCCTCCTCCCGCTGGGGCTAGTATTTTTTATTGATGTAATGGGAAAGCTTTTTCCCTTCAGATGTCTTTTTAATGTCTCCTGTCTCATTCTATCATGCAGCCAGAGAAATGAGAGATAGAAAACACCTATGAGGTCATGAGACCTCTGCCTGTCCTCACCAGTGCTGAATCAAGATGGGCAGATCCGTTACATTCCTGTTGCATTTCATGCCTCGGCCATGAGTCCTGTGCTTGCAGTCAAAGAAATTGTTAATTTAGGCACAAGCCAAAACATCTTCCCCTTTCATCTTAGTCTTTATTTCCAGAGAATTATTAAAATTTCTAGCATGTTTCCCTTTTCTTATTTCAGAACATCTCGTAACCAGGCAGCCAAACCTCTCCTGGACCGTCAGACGCTGTCCCTGCTTTGGTTCTCATGTACATCACTGTCACATGCGTTCACAGCTGCGAATGCAGGTGGTGTTGGAGGAGTCCAACCAAGAGCACATCTTGCCCACACCTACTCCTGCCAGTCAAGGGCACTGCCCTTCACATCAGTTCTCCTGACCCACAGATGTCTCTCCCTCAGAGAAATCCTCCATCGTGACCTATTCTCCAGCAACATTTTAATAAAACATAACCAGCTTTACAGATGCTTGAATGGGTTTTGCCTTCCTAAAAGCTGAGGGTGTCTGAGGCTGGCTGACTTAATGTCTTGTTAAGGTTACGTACCGCCTGGCACATGAGATTTCTGACTGGGGCATATCGAATAGCCGGGGAGCAGCGACTCTGTCGGGGGAGATTCACAGATGCCCATATGAGAGCATGATCCAGTTTCAATGTCATGGAAAAGGCTTTCTAAAATGTTTTTTCTTTCCACCCTCATGGCACAACAGGATAGTAGATGGCTTCTTCGTCAGCTTGCATGAGTTTCTCTCCCCATAAAATGGTGAAACTCTTGGGTACCCTCTCATGCAGCAAGACACATCAGGAGTACGTGCACCGACATCAGGGGAACCTCCGCAGTGCCGGGAGGAGCACGCAGAGCACGGAGGCCACGGCGCCCTGTGCAAGCAGAGGAGATGTGCTTATTCTCAGCTGACTGAAAATACAACCTGGCTCCCTACGGACCTTCTGGAAGCATTTCTCCCCCCATTTCACAGACGTACACCTCGATGGGTAGCACGGTGACAGCTCGCCGGTCCAGCAGTGTCAGCCGAGGAGAGGCCGATGCTCCAGGCTATGCTGACTCTGCTTCCCTGATGCATTAAGATCATGCTGATGTCATTCGTCAGTTCTGGTCCTGAAGTCCTCGACAGTGTGGCCATGTGTTTTACAGCCACAGGGAGGTTTCATGTCCATGAGAGTGACAAGGCTCCTGTGCGTAAGAGTTTATCATCTGGGAGGAGAGCTCCCATATATCAGACGCTGACCAGGCTATGAGTGCTTCTCTCAACATTCAGGGAGAAAGAAATAAAAAGAAGCTTAAAACCCACAAACAGCTCTATCCCAAAATTTTCTTGTCCATTTGCCCAGTGCACGGAGTCAAGACAAAGCAATAATGACAGCCCTGCAATGTGAGTACACAGAGAATGGTATAATTCTGTGTTTTACTCCAAGTCTATGATTATAAACATACAGGTATGTACATGACTAGTACCAGCAGACATAATTCAAGTCACCTCTCCCACTCTGAAGGGAATAGAGACCTGGAGGGCTCATCTTTAAAAGCAGCCCTCAAAGATTTGTTACAAACACTGTCTGTTGCTTGGAATTCTGCCTCTGCACCCGGGTCTTGGAGCACCGCTAGAAACTACAAACACAAGTGAAACCTAGTTCAAAACCAAATTATTTCTGTGCATGCTGTCCCAAGCCTCTGGGCTAGTTTCAGTATTTGCCTTACATCTGAGATTCTCGCAGGGTCTGAAAGAATTTCATTTTCAGTTTCCCATGGGAGAAGGGGGTGCACGGGAAGCACGTATCCTCCATGGGCTGCTTGGCCAACTTCTATCACCCTTGGGTTAACCTCTTGTTGGAGGTTTGGTGTGGGAACCATGGAGGTGGTAAACCAGGCTACAGGGGGGCAGAGCTGTGGGAGGGCTGCATGAAAAGGGGTCTTTGGGAACAGCAAGTGGCTGGAAGACAGTATGTTCAGGTAGTTGTTACTGATTCTCATAAATGTTTTAAAAGCACCTCTGTCTGGCCTGAGCACAAGGACCGTACCTGCCCTGTTCCTATCCAGCCTAGCTGTACCAGCATCAACGTGGTTAGTCTTGCACCAGCCCTTGCATCTCAGGGTCAACAAAAATCTGCAAGTCCTGCCTAACTTTTCAGGAGTGCTGGACTAGCACTGGGTGTCTGCAGAAATAAATTTCAGCAAAGTGTTAAGCAGGATCCAGCCTTCTCACAGGTAACAGCTGAATGGCTCAAATCAGGTAATTTCACAGGTGAGCTCAAAGGTGAGGTTATAAAGGAAACCTTTGGCCGATCCAAGAGGAGGACCCAAGAGCCATGTCTTTCAGGATCATGTCTAGACAGTAACGAGCCTCAGTGCAGTTATAAACTCTTTTCTGGAAGGGACATTCAGATAAAGGGTCTGGAAAATCAAAGCCAAAGCAGTAAACGGTGACCTTGGCATGTACCCTGTCCCGGCACTGCAGCTTTTGCTGGCTGCACAGAGAGAGGATAATCGTGTTGAGAGATGTTAAGGAGAGAATAAATACGTTATCTGCACTTCTCCCTATACCCTCAGAGGACCCTCCTGTCAACGCAGAGGAAGGCTGTGCGTGCACACTTAGGACCAGTGCAGGGATGTCCAGTCTAAACTGTCCCCTCCGTGTCCTCCTCCACTTGTATTTCACTGGGAGCTTTGCCCTTCCTGCCCGCTCCCATCCCAGCTGGCCAGCTCAGTGTTTGTTCCCCTCGCACTCTGTGGGAGAAACTGGGATTCTTTAGAGAGGTTGTCCAGGACTCGAGCAGGTCTCCCATCCTGTGCTGCCTCTGCCCGTGCTGGTCTCTGCTGCCTGCAGCTGCACGGGACGAGGTTCCTGACTTGGCAGCTTGTGTGATGCAACATCTCGCCAGGCTGGACTCTGCACTGTGCGCTCCTTCGATAATGCTCCGAGCAGGCCCCAGCAGAAGTCTGATGCCACACATGTGAATGAGTAACTAAAAATACCGACATATTCAAATGTGAGACAATTTCAGATGGTAGATCCAACTGGTATTTTAAAATACGAAGCCAAAATTGCTGAAAGATACACATTTGCCATCAGGAGAAAAGGGACTGGAGTCTGCTGCCTGAACTCCCACGGAGCACAGGGAAAGCAAAAAAGCAAAAAACACTTCAAAATATCTTTCCAAAGAGAGTCCTGCCTATAGATAAAACTCCATATTTTCCAAAGCTTGTCCTGAAGCACAGATGTGCTGAATGTCATTTCCAATGTGCGAATTACATTTAGCTTCCAGCTAAATTTAAAATATATATATTTTCTGCTGAAGGAAACAGATACAGAATGTTAAGGACCTCACCAAATAAACATCCACCACCTGAATGCATCGTTGAACACGTATGGACACGTACCTTCCACACAAGCAAACACATGTGCCACCCCCCATAGCTCACCAATGCAGGCGCAGGCACATAGACACCAACACGGACTCACCACACTTCTGAGCAGACACTTGTCACGACCTGATGCACCAGAGGAGGGTACTTACACATACGCAGGGACATGCACACAGTTGCATCTTTGTCATCTGCATAATCTGCTGGAACGAGAGCCTTGCTGATGCCAGGCTGCCAGGCTCTTTTTTTGAGTACCCAACATCATTAGTGATGGCAGGTACAGCGCTGGGCAGTGCTCCGAGCACCTGGCATTGTCACCAGGGCCTGGCCAGGGTGACACGGCAGCGTGCACTGCCACAGGGAGACCTGCAGATCCCAGCACCTTCTTGTGCAGGAACCTCTGGAAGAACTGCCAGTGATGGGAAACGTGGTCCTGCCGCCCTAATGCAGCATGGCTGCGGATACCACCCTTCCCATAGACTGCAGAGCGATTAGCTGCCTCAGAGGAATGTTGGGGGGTCTAAGGGACTTGGAATCTGAAGTCAGGAGGCCCAGACTTTGCATTTGGGGGTCTCCTGTGAGTAGTGGGTAGTGAACTTGTCAGCACTGGTGGGGCAGGCAGGGCAGAAGGGCCTGGCCGGCAGGACCTGTGTGCCGCGGGTGCACACACCCAGGCTGTGAGGGGGGAGAGGGAAGGTGCAGAACACCCCACGAGCAGCGTTCGCTAGAAGGGAAGGGGCTGAGCTCACATTT
>JAVJGJ010000037.1:118935360-118961256 GCA_035590215.1 Microhierax caerulescens | reverse complement strand
GAAGGGGCTGAGCTCACATTTCACACCAGATAAGATTGTGCTCGTTAGCAGTTGCCAGAGCGGCTGCTATGCCCTCTGCTCACACCCCTGCTTACTCCCTGATAAGGAGCCTGTGCCCTTTGGCTCCTGCCCTTCATTGTCACTGGAAAAGGCATGTTCTTCCTCCCTGGCCCAACAAGGGTGCCCACAGCTTCTGCTCTCCTCAGCCCCCTTGCACCTTCCCTGGCGCACGGCTGGTGCTCAGGCTCAGAGCTGGGCAGCAGATCCCCACCTGGGTTCTCAGTCCCAGGTACTTCAGGTTACTCAGCCATCTTCTCATACCTTCAGAGTAAAATGGGGGTCAGTTCTGTGGCAAACCCCCACCATTTGAAAATGAAACACGTCACTGACAAATATCGGGCAAAATATTTCAATATTTCATAGGCTGCTTTACCCAGCACCAGCCCACAGTCCCCACGCACTGTTCTCCGCACGCTCACTCTGATGCTGTCCCATCCTTCCTGGACAGAAATATTTCAGCCATTGAAGGGCAATGTAAAATTTTAAAATCTCAGCAGCATTTAGATACCAGACTGAAGACAGAAAGCTCTTTGGGACTCCGGGCCAGGGATATTTGAAAATGCCTTGTAGCTCATTGTGTGTGGTGCTACTGAAGTCTCTCCGTTGTGAGCTTGGTAAGAGCCAGCAGCTCACCTCCAGACTTTGGAATTACTCCCGCAAATGGATCCTGCCATGACAGTGCCACAGACATACTCTGGTTTCTCTTCAGATCACATAAATATTTCTATGGTTCTATGAAATGTCAGTAAGTTGGTAGTAATCCCCCATCCCGGGGGAAGGTGCCACTACCTAGCGCCATTGTGTGGTCCCTATGCCCATCCTGCGGCACGGCTGGAGGCGATGCAAACAGACCTGTTCCCTACTGACCCGACTCCCTGTGTGGTGAGAGGTAGTGTGTCTACTTTGTTTCAGCTAGATTCTCAGATAAGTAATCCCTCTTGAGACCTGATAAATATGAGAAAAATGAAGGAAGTAATGTAATATCTTTTCTATTGCTACAGGGTTCAAAGGGTTTGCATGGTACCGCTCAGTTTTCTTTGTGTTCCCGTGAAGCATGAATAGGAAATGGCAAAACGGTCCCGATTTTAACATCTTGAGACTTCCTGACTCTGTTCACTACACTGGCTGTAGTGGCTGGAGACACCTGACCTAACTTAAAGTGAGCCAACTGAGGTAGCAGGAGCAACGTTTTGCAAGCATTTGGAGCTCAAGATCATTCTGAGCTTGCTTGAGGCTAACCCATCTCTGTCCTGCACCCGAGTCTGTCACACGAGCGAAGTCCTTGGGCATGGGAAGACACAGAGACTGCTTGGGGTTTAGATCTAAACCCCAGATTTTATAAGACGTGTTGCTCTAGACCAAGATTTAATTACATGCTATGGAGACTCTGTTAGTGCTTGCTGGGTTGTGTTGGAGCAAGTTCTGTGGGACCAGCCTCTGCCCCAGCCCCTTGTGCTGCTCAGGGACAGAGGTGTGCAAGTAATAGGCAGGTCTGAGGATCGCTTGGGTACAGCTCAGCATGCCAGGGTTTATCCGCAGGTTGCTCAACTCTTTTCTCATCCCTTTAGAGGGAAATGGAGGTCAGTTTGCTGAGGGATGGGAAAAAAGCCATTCTGAAATGAAACATCAAAATATATCACTGACAAAAATAGGAAAAATATTCTAACTTTCCAGGAATAGTTTCCTCTGAGGTACCTTTGTAATCTTAAATCTAAATTTAAGTACAGTTTTGATGCAGCCCAGATTCCAGGTTTTTCTGAGGATGCCCTGGGTCATTTTCTCACTCAGGAGTTCAGGCGGGGGCAGGGGAGCGGGGCAAGGGAACCTGATTTAATAATACTTGAAGATTTGATTTCACACCTTCCTGGCCTGAGAAGAAAAGACACCACCATTCATTCACCCAACATAGATGTCGCCCTGGGTGAGGGCAGCGGGCTGTGCATCCCAGGGCTCTGTCTCGCACAGCTTGGATGGACCTCTTCCACCTCTCCTCCTGAGGCAGCTTGTCCATCCCTTCCAGCATTCCCATCCCCTTTCTCTGTCTCTGGGTCAATCTGTGCTCAGCCAAGGAAACCTGCTGCCATTTAGGGGACACCGCTCTGCCAGGCCAATTCTTCTGGCAATATTGCAGCTTTTGGGGGAAAATCCAGGGCCTTAAAGGGCATCTCTTCACTACGAAGGGGAGATGCTCCAAGATGGAATGTCTCTCTACTCTCTCGGGTCTTTTATCTTGGCCAGTTGACCTTGTGCTACTCGTAGGAGCATCACTCACTCGCTCATGCCTGTGTTGCCCAGCATTCACAGAGATAACACATTGCCTTCTGCTGCACATCCATAAAAGCATTAAAAGTTATTAGTGCCACAGATGCCCCAAATGCTCCCCCAGCTGACATTCCAACGAGACCTGGTCTAGGCTGTCAGCATCTCTTGCTTTTCAACACTTTCTGGCAGACGGTGCTGGCCCCAGGAGGCCCCTGATGTCTCCAGGGAGCTCATCAGCTCGTCACTGTCCAACAAGAGCTGTCAGCGGTGACCACCCCCAGCAAACCAGCCAGCACCCTAGGAGCCACTCTCCCCCGTGCCATGTCACATCTGCTGTCACGCACCGGCTGATGACAAGGAAGAGAGGAGGACTGTCTGCGAAAGGTGGATGCAGGGGGAATTCAAAGGAAGGCTGAACATTGGATGGCACAGATACAAGAGCTGCTGTGAACAGTGCATCGCAATTTCCACAGCTGCAAAACAATTAGGTTGTCTGGGTCCTGAGGACACTAATTGGCCTTAATGGCCTTGACCTGGGGTCCCCACCCACACCCATGGCTCCAGCTCAGCCATGGGTCTTCAGTCCTCACCTGCGTGGTGCTGGTCTGCAGTTCAGCCACGGCCCTGCATGGGTATGTGGGACCCCAGCTGGGGAGGTGCCTTGGGGGATGCTGGCAGCACTGGGGGCCCAGCCTGGGCTCTCACGGGGGTCCTCGGTGCAGCTCAGCTGGGACAGAAGGCCATCGCACCCTGCCCCAAGCCATGAGTGGTTCTGGCAGCTTCTGCTCTGTGCTCTTTCGATGTCGATTAAGCACATTTGCTTTAAAAACCTCACACTGCTCCTTTTTTTTTTTAATATATTTTAAGGAGGCAGAAAAACAGTTTTCTGGCCTCATCTGTTTTATGCTAGTTTTAATCTAATAAGGTTTACAGATGGATCTTCCTGTGACAGATGAAATTAAAGTGACTGAGAAACCGAGGCCAAAACACGTGAGTAGAAAACTTTGTCAGGCATTTCTAAATATATGGTCTGTATTTTCTGTGGCTACCTGTTATCTTCACTTAGGACAGCGGATGCATGAAATATAATTTCTTAAGTGCACTTGATAGTCTCCCCCAATAAATTCTGCTCTGCTCTGAAAACAGGAGACATCTTTTTAACCCCCTAGGATGTGAGTCTGCTACTCCTCATAGTCCCAGCAGTGTCCCTGCTCGCACCCACGCGTGCCAAGAAGGGGCAAAGATGCAGCATCGTAGAGGCGCTTGCCTGGGACGAGGCAGCTTGAACCTCTTGTTTGATTCCCCACTTTGTTCTCAGGTTGCCAGTGGCATGGAAGGACCACGTGTGCTATTTTTTGCTACCTCTTTATGGCCATCTCCCTTTGAAAAATGTTTTGGCTTGTACATCCAAAGAAAGAGGGTTAAATGTAGCTTAGACCTCAGAGCAGTCATTTCTCTCTGTCAACGACACCTTTAATCTGTCATTCTTGTGTTCAAACTGTTTCTTATAGCTACCTGAAGGAATATGAATAATCCTCTGGTATTTCTATAACCTCCTTCTGACCCGCTTGCTATTTTTACCCGAATGCTTCATCTTCCTTGGATGATGCAGATTACCAGGGCTATAATTGTCAGGGGCTGGCAACTTGTTCAGCCGGGGGCAGTCCCGTCACGCTGACACAGATGCAAAAGCATGAGATCTTCCTTGTTTGCTTTTCAAGTGGGAAACGTCTCGCCACGTCCCTGGTGCTGGTTTTGTATGGTGTCCAACTTGGCAGCCCTCCTCCTCTCCCTGTTCCACCACCGCCTGTCCCACACGCGATGGAAATCTGCACTGCGGCAGCTTGGGGTGGCCACCCTGCAGGGTGCTAGAAGCAGGATTTCACACTTCTTCCCCGCTCTCACCAGCACTGTGGGTGCAGACGAGATGTGGGAAAGCTCTCAGTCATCTGCTAAGGGGATGCTGCTCACTTGTGTGCAGAGAGACAGTGTCAGGGACCTGCAGTCCGCTGGTGTGGAGACAGTGATGCTTACTGGGCTTGGGGACGTGACTTTATAGCTCAGTGTTAGGACACTTGTGTAGCTGGAGCAAGCACTGGGTATCAACCTGTGCATGAAGGAGCATCAGGGTTTTTACTGGGGAGTTTCTGCAGCGGGAAAGGTTGAAAGATGCTTTCCTGCAGTTCTGGGTTCAGGGCAGTGGGACACATGGCCCACGTCTGGTTCAGCAGCAGAAAGGTCTGAATCCCTCTGGCGCTCAAGATGAACCCTAACCACTAAGCTGTTCAGGCAGGATGGCGGAGGCTTTGTGTGATGGCAGGTACCTAAATCCCTTTGGGGCTGTGACTGACACTGTTATTCTCACATTCCTACCATCAGCTTTGGGCAAGCTCAGCATGATGCTGTTTGTGACCCTCACTTGAAGGTGTGTTCCCACCTCCGTTGCCCACTGACAGGGTGCCCGACTCAGGCTGGTGGGATGCTGAAATGTTGAATATGGCACATGCTAAATTCCTGCATTTAATCTAACATAGCCAGTTTTCTGTATTTTCTAGTGACTAAACAGCTTCTTACCAGCTCCACCGGAACACTGCTAGTTTTGAAAACTCCGGCCAGGAGCTCTGCTGTGGTCCTGTTGTGGCAAGTGGTGAAGGGTATGAGACAAGGGGGACAACTTCACTGTGCAACTGGACTTATTTTAATGAACTGCTTATATACTTATAAATGCAACACAAAGCAGCACCCACTCATACTGATATTTTGTTCTTTTATTTTGCTCACCACAGTATTTTGTTGCCAGCTGTCATCACTTAGCAGATACAGCCCTTCAGAAGATCCCACCTGCCTGTTGTACTCTAAAAGTGAAGTTTACACCTACAATAATTGTGTGACAGTAAAAGTCTTTCAGAGCTGAGCGAAACGCTGGTTCTGCTGGCAGAGCAGAGTTGGAAGGAACAATCTGTTCCATCTGCATCTGTCGTAACAGAGAGGTTTGATCATCCTTCGTAATTATTAGAAACTGGATCTGGCCTGATTGTTTCTTGAGAGCTCCGTAGCCAAATAATTTAGCTTGTTGGAATATTGAGTGACATTCTACTTGATCCTGATTTCTAGGAAATCACCTGCTATTCATAACTACTTGATGATTATTGGGAGTAAAGTGATGTTGTCTGGAGAAAGGTGCCAGGTTTCAACACTGCCAGAAATGTTACCTTTCCTGTTAGGATCGGGACTCAAACTGTCAGAAATCCTACTTCACTCCAGCATATTAAAGGCAGATCTTCCTACCCACATGTTCAGAGGGACCCTTGTCCCAGTAACTGGATGATTCAGTGATACCGCTCTGGTACAGTCAAACACCAAGATGAAAGCTGAAATCATTTTAGCACAAGCAATTTGGCTGTTACTGATAAAAGTGAAAGGTTGCCGTTAAGCAGTGCTGTCTGACTGCGAAAACAGCGAGTAATTCACACTGTGGACTATTCATTGTGGAACAAGTCTGCCTTGTTTCTCTATAGCTTGATTCACTTTTAATGGGAATTAAACTAAACAAAAGAAAGGTTTTTAGGGAGGTGTGATATCTTTCTTGTGATAAATGGTCAGAAAAGTACTTGTCAGCTATGGGACACATGGGTTTCCTTCACGTCTGCTTCCCTGTCTGAAAGTTTGTCTGAATTCTCTAATGCTGGTTTTGGTCTAATTGAAGGTATTATCTGTCCTGAAAAACCTTGCCTATCTTGTACTCTTTAACCTTCTTATCTGTAGAACAACGTGTATTTAACAAGAACAAGAAATATAGGCATCCGTACCTGGCATTCCAAAGAATAATAATCACACTTTCTAGACAAATATATATTTTTGGATAAAGGGCTTTGCTTGGCCAAAGTCTGGTACTCTCTAGACAAGACTAGCAAACCTTCTGCGGTGGCTTTGTGAAAACATTACTAATCAGCAGAGATTAGCAGTCAGCAAATTCTATCTCCAGATACAAAATCTGGATTGTAAATGTGCCCATTCATGGCATGTGGGAGCTCTGCTCGCGGTGTGCTAGCAGGGCTGTGCCTCAGCACACTCTTTCTGAAGCTTTCTAGAGATCAGCAGCTGTTTAGAACCATGATTTAAAACCCAATTACAAGCTGTGTAAAATCCCTCTTATTTAACTCAGTAACATGTAATGGGCTCAGCTGGGATTTCTTTTGTTTGCCTGGTGGTTTTTTTTAAATATCACCCTCTTTAAAATCCATTTAAAACCATTTTCAACAAAACCCCTCTGTCTGGGGAGAGACAGAAGATGCTGGGGGATAGGGAAGGACTCTGCTCACCTGCTGAAGCCATGGGAGGTCCCAAAGCTCATGGTGACATGAATCGCCAGGTGAGTTTGGTTTGAGGCTGTGCCCTGACTCATCTCACAGCAGCGTGGAAGCGCTCTGCGGAGGGGATGGATGGCTCAAGGGAAAGGGTTCCTGCTTTTGGTTTCGGCTGGCTTGCCTGGGGAAGGTAAGTGAAGCTCTGTCAGCCTGAGAACTGGCCGTAGAGTTGCCAAGGCAGCTTTCAAAGCCAGATCTTTCTGCAGAAAAGAACTCCAAAATCTCAACTCCCCTCGCCCAGAAGAACAAAGACTAAGATCTCTGTAAATTTACCAGGCAGCAAAAGACCAGGAAGGCTTGCAAGATACTTAAACTTAAGGACCATAGTGATGCAAGGAGGTGAGCACCTATGTGTCATGACACTGCAGGGAGGTTTCTAGGACTTGGGGCGGTGAAGAGGTGGGGCAGGACTTGTGGGACCCACCTCATTTTAAGCCAGAGCTTGACTAGTTCCTGAAGAGGAGCATGCAGCATAACAGCCTGGAGGGAAAGGACCCAGAGGAGCTGAGAAAGTCTTTGGAGCTTGGAGATCTCATGTGAGAGGGGTTGTTACTGGTGCTGGAGTGCTGATTTGTACTTCCGTGATGAAAGTACATCACAGAGTTTCCACTCCGTGGAAATCAGGGTTGTGAGAAACAAGGCAAAGCCAAATGACTCAGAGATGTCTGCTTGCCTCTTCTACTTTTTTAATCCCCCATCAAGTAGTTTTATAACACGGAAACAACAGAGCACTTAGCTTTTCACACTGCAGGCGAGAACGGGAACGTAGACGACCAGAAGTTGGTGATATTTATCTCTTTTGCTGCCCATTTTGTGCAGCGCAGCACTGAAACGGGCATTTAACACACCGCTGCAACTACAAGCAGCAGAGAGTAGCTGCAGGTGGAGAAGCCTTCCCCGTTGTCTTTCACAGCTGTGAGCTGGCGCAGAGGTTTCCTTCTCACACCAGCCAAACCGGCCAGAAATGTGCACGTCTCAGGACCACAGACACGTAGTAGGAAAGAGGGTCTTTTAGGGAAATTAAATGCTAAATCAATTACATAGGCTTAGCTGATTTCCTAGGGCTAAACATGGAAAGAGAAAAAACGAAGTGGTTTTAATGACTTAGCTGAGCAAACATAACAAGAAAGTGATGAAATGTGAGAAAGATAAGACAGAATAAACACAGAGAACTAACAGGAGCTTGCTATGCAAGAGCAGCATTGCACGAGGGAGTAACCTATTACTCATACTGTCAAAGGTACAGTATGTGATGTGGAGGCCGATCAAGTCACACCAAGGGGGTTGTTCTGCTTCAGTTTTCCTTTTAGAGAACCAAATAAAAAAATACACAAACCTGGGGGGGAAGAAAAAGTCTAAAAGAAATTGAACAGGATTCTCTTTCCCTTTCCTGTAAAGAAAGTTTGGGTTTGGCATTTCAACACCAGGTTTTTTTAACTTCACCAAAAAGAAGAATCCTCTTCCCATAATGTTTTCTGAGGTCCACTGACAGTGGAGCACTCCATGAAAGCAGGGGAAGTTTTTTTTTTTTGAAAGCCCAGTGGGGCAGTGGGCAGCAGCGTACACCGCTGGGAATTGCTGATTGTGTATCATTGTCACAGGAATGTTCTTCTCTCAGCTGGGACGGTGAAATGCTCCATTTCTGCACATGACTGCTGATGACATCTTTGTTCTCCATCACAGCAAGATGGAGAGAGCCAGATCAGAGCAAAGGGCTCTGCTCCGGAGCCCAGGGGATTCTGAAATCCTTCAAGGTCTTTGTTTTACAGGTGCATAAGGGACTTTCTGTGATGCACAGCTCTCCAACAGAAAATGGCAGTCCACTTGGTTCTTGGCAATTCATGCATGATTGAAAGTATCTAAGGTATAGCAGAATAAGTTAACTCTTTCAATAAAATATTCCTGCTTTTATATGGGTGAGACAAACCAGCCAGGACTCTGTACCTGACCAATCATCTCTTTCTGAGCAGCAATACGTTAACTGTCCTTCAATATACTGCTGTTTCATAGTCAAGATAAAACTTATATAAGACAAATAAAAACACGGGGCGAAGAAGGAGGTCCCCATCTGGCCACTTTACACACGGTGGAGGAGGGCACAGCCTCACCAGAGCTCTGCTCTCTCCATGCCACAGGGAAGAATTTCAGCATGACAGGAGTTATGGAGGGGTCAGTGAGGAGATGTACACTCTCACTGCAGAGTGCAGAAGGCAAACCCGGTGAAAGTTGTGTCCAGCAAAACAGTTATTCTGTTCCTTGGAAAGTGGGCAGTAGGCACAGGTTTCATTTGGGGAAGGGAGATGTTTTCCCTGCTGAAAAAAAACCAGATGATCAGAACCGATTGTTCCAAGTTTATCCTTTCAGTTCTTTAAATTATGTGATGTCTGGCTCCTTCCTGGCAGTTTCACTGCTCCTGCTGTCTGAACACTGCTCAGCAGTTACTCCCTGGCCTGCCACTGTGTTTCCAGCTCCCATCCTAGGCTCCACGCAGCTCCAGAAAGACCTGCTGCTCAGTGTGCTCTGCTGTCCTGGGCAAAGACAGCTGGCCAGGACTCCTGTGGCCCTTCCTAGGTCTGTGTGGGAGCTCTGTGGGGTCTGGCCAAACGTCTGGCATACCCAAGGAGCACAGAGCAGGCACCCATGAATACCAAATGCCGGTAACGTTGGGCATCTGGCAGTTTGACAGGCAGAGGAGGATGATCTTATCCCCTTTGACTACACACTGCTTTCTGAATGTGCACGAATTGTCTCCCCCCTGTCTTCAGGGAGATCTGGAGACAGTCCGAAGATAAATGGCCTAGAAGGGAGGAAAGCAGAAGAAAGAAAAAGAAAGCAAGCAAGCAAGACAGAAAGAGAGAAAGAGAGAGGGAGAAAGAAAAGGAGAGAGGGAGAGAAAGAAGGTAGGAAACAGGATCTCCCAGCAGAGGAAGAAGGGAAAACTCTAAAGCCAAAGAGAAAATTCTGTGGGCACTAAGGTGAGAAATGAGCAGGGAGAAGGGAATGAGGAAGGAGACATTGACAAGTCATGGAAACTCTGGGAATTCCAAAACCGTTTCTTTAGAGACTTTCATCCATGGAGTGAGGTTAATCAACCCGGGAGCTGTGGCTGAGTAAAACAAACTGCTCCGTGGGGATGCAGGCAGCTTGCTCCCAAAAGACCAAGAAACAAAGGGTCACTGGAGGGTGGGGTGGGGGAGTGTCAGAAAACTGGAGGTGGCGTTTGCAGTGCACAGCCAAGGGGGCTGTTGATACCAAAAGGCCTGAAGATCTTATTGAGACCCTACCATAGGTAAAACTTTCTTTGTAGCCTCAGTTCCTGCTGCCAGACAAGAGAGTCTGGTCTCAAAAAACGCATTTCAAAAATGCTAAACATTTTTTTGTGTGTCTTTACCACAGACTGATAAAGAAATACTTCCCCTGAAGTGACTCCTGATTCCTAAAGCTTCTGTTGTATAGATAGTAGCATTAAAAACAACATAGTGTTGCCCCCAGGGAGAAACCACAGTCAGCCATGAATAGCTCCTTCGAAAGGTGTTGAGAACAATCCCAGAATCAGAGATGTGCTAACCTTAGCTTAGGAGCACTAAAAACAACTGAGGCAATGACTGACCTGAAGTGAGTTCTGTGACAGGGAAAAATGAACGGATCTCTGGGCAAACGTTACCTATTTAACCTGTCTGAATTCTTAAAGCGTTAGCAGACTGCAGCATGGCTTAGGTGGAGGGAGTGCATATATTTGACTTCCTAAAGGTCTGCAGTAGGTGCTTGGCCAGGTGGTCGGGAGTGCTGGATAGCCACAGGCTGAAGGAGGAAGCTCCATCATGGATGTAAATTATTGTGAGGCAAAGGGGAGAAAAAAAAACCTGATTCCTCTACATGTCCAAAGATCCCGAGGGACCTCAGGTCTCAGCGTCTGGCTGAGCCAGAGACTCGAACTGTCTTACAAAAGAGTCATTGCTGTGCTGACTTCTGTTTCCATCTCAAATTCTGGTTGAAGTCCTTGTACATCTGGTCGTGTCTGTTCCCTCCTTTCACAATTCACAGGAGCAGTGCCAAAAGAGGGGATTTAATGAACTTCATTTGAGTCTTGATTTTGCAAATATTTCTGTGTTTTACATCAGTAGAATTATTTACACGCATGAAATCATAAGCTAAGAAGTGGGTCAGACTGATGGTGCATCTTGCCTGGGGCTCAGTCTCTGGCAGCGGCAATGGAGTTGCTATTTAAGGAGAGCACATAAGCACGGCTGCTTTCTGCTGTCTGTTCCCCTTGCATTCACCCAGCATCCACAACACTTGGATTAGAAATACCTGACAGGACATCCCTGCCTTGTCCCTTTAAATATGTGTTGGTGGACTTGCTGCCCATGGAGAAAATGCTTTTCTGAGCCTGCTGATGCTGCCTGCCAGCCTCAAACGACAGCAGCTCCGGCAGCTGGATCCACCGGGTCAAGAAGTGCCGCCTGTTACAGTGCACATCCCTCCTTTGCCAGTCCCAGTGGTGCCGCCTGCTTCTCGTCCTGCAGGATTCGGTCAGCACCCCAGGTCAAACATTACTGTTAATCTTCACAGAGCTGAGCCCCGGACTGGAAACCTTTTGAAACAGAATGTCTCTTTTTCACATGTGTTTATATAGTAACATGCAATGTGCTCTGGCTTCTGTGAAAGATGGCAGTGATGAGATATATTCCTCCCGGGGATTTTTTTGGAGAACAGTTAGTCTTTTTCTATGCATTTATTTGAAATGGCAAAGCAGTCCACAAGCTTTGTGAGCTTTTATAATCCCTGCAATATGCTTCAATTACTGCAATATGTACGGTATAGCTAAAGCTTTAAATCTGGATTTCTTTACTAGTATTAATATTGCATAGTGTGTATGTGCACTCTGGCTGGCTGTCAAAACTATAGGCGATCTCTCATGACATATAGCTTGAGTAAGCACATAACTTCTTCTCAAAAATTTGTTTTGTCATGAATCAGAGCTGAAGGCTGTGGACATCAGGATACCATACTTGAGCCTTCATGTCTAACACGACAGAGGCACCAAGGATCCAGCCAGGGGCCGGGAGCAGGTCTGGTCTGCCCAGGACTGCCAAGGCAGAGCAGCCCCCAGAGCAGACAGGTCTCCATCCCAAGAAGGTAGATTGAAGGGTAGACCACACTTCCCAGGCATGACCTCATCCAGCTCCAGCCCATAGCTCTGAATTCTCTTCCCCTGGTTATTGCAAGGTTGCCAGAAGTTCATCAGTTTCATGGACGCCTCAACCCCAGAACTTCTTTCCCCCAGAATGCAGTCTCCCAAGGGAGAGAATAGCTACATTAGAAGCCATTTTTCTGTCTGCAAATTTTCCTCACCACTTGCATGATCTATCTGATAGTGAATGCACACAATTACTTCGACAAGAACAGCTTTAAGCAGGTCAGATCCACTTCCTATAATCATGCCACAGTGTCTTCTTTTTTTTTTTTTTTTTTTTTTAATAGGCCCATATGAGTATTTGTTTGGCTCTTCCCCAAGAGAAAGCCAAAGCAACCAAAGCAATCAAGCCTAGTAAGTCAGCTTCACTCAGCTAGAGTGCAAATCACAGAGGAAAACTTTGGTGGTGACGTTAACAGAATACGTGGTGACAGACAGAGGCATTGGTGAAGGTAGTTAGGCAGCTTAGCATATAGCAGTGAAGAAAAGTCACCAAGGGTGACAGTGTATTACAAACTGCTGGACCATGAGTAAGAAAATGCTGTGCTGCTGTTACCTGGTGTGTCCTCATCCTTCCATTCAGCACTAATCATCTCAGCTCTAAATCGATGAAACAGATGTAGAAAATGTCCAAGAGGGGTGAGATTGGCAGAGGCACCACAGCTGGAGGGAGAAGAGCTGTCTGTGCAAGGGCAGCCTTCAAAGCCTGGGAGCAGTGAATGTGGAGAATATAACCCAAGTATATTTGGTGTTACCCATGGAATAGCAAATGCTATAGAAAGAAGCAGCTGGCTGCTCCCTGGTTGCCTGGCAGAACAAGGGCAGCAGGACATCACTTCTGTCAGGAAGCAACCTGTTCAGTGGGTGTAAGGGGTTGACATTATTTGTGGAGATTTAGTTGAACAGCACATCTGAAAGTCTGAAGCCTGGTGTGCAACAGGCAGCTAACATTTTG
Organism: Microhierax caerulescens; assembly: GCA_035590215.1. NCBI lineage: Eukaryota > Metazoa > Chordata > Aves > Falconiformes > Falconidae > Microhierax > Microhierax caerulescens. Next base: position 118,948,415 of record JAVJGJ010000037.1, on the reverse strand, counting down.
CTAAAGACGTTCAACTTCTGTCTGGTTGCGAAGAGTCTCTGGAGCCGCGTGAGGAAGTGGATGTATTAGCAATCCTGAGGAGTGAGGCTGGAAGATGATTGCTAATCAGTCACATTTGTCTATGGTGTTGCTTTTTTCCCTGGAGCATCCAGCGCTGGATGCTGCTCAAGGCAGGCTATTGGATTATGTGACATCTGCTCAGACAGCACGCACGCCACCGAGGCAGCAGTCTGTCCTGACATGGCAGGAGACAGGCTCCCACCCCTGGGGCCAGGGTGGGAAGATGTCTGCTGAATTTCAAGCTGATCTCTTCACGTGCAGCGTGATCCCACCTTCCTGCCTAAACAACACCAAGGTGAGCATCACCTGGGGATCCCAGGTCATTCACATCTCTAGCACCTTCAGGTGGGGACGCCCAGCTTGTGTTCTCTGGGAGCATCACAAGTAGCCTGGAGCAGCATAGGAGAGACCCTTTGCTCCTGCCACTCTCCGTTGATCTCTTTGCAGGTTGGTGATGTCACTCTGGACCAAGCCAACCTCTCCCCACCCATCCAGCGACGTGATGCTGTCATGAGGATGAGCTTAGTATTTGCCTCCCTCCTGTGCAATAAAATGAAATCCCTCTTGTATTTACACAAGGGGTGTTAAAAGTTGCAGTTAAAGTGACTACCCAAGGGAGAGACCAGAAGGTACAGATTACGAGATGCCTCCTACCATGCAATTAACTGAGAAGAGTCAGAGCTGGTGTGTGTCTGTGATTAGCTGTGATTCCTCGCAGGCTCTTTGAGGGATGGAGCAGCCAAGGAGCAATGGTTGTTTTTGACCTAGTTTGAAAATCCTAATGAAAGTGTGACTCTGAGTAAATCAGAGCATTTTCCTACAGAGAAATAACATTTCCATCCCGTATGGCTGGGATCCAGCTAAATCCCACTCCCTTTGAGACAAATGGCTGATGGGAGGTTTGAAAAGAGTCAGAGGATTTATTTAGCCTAAGTGAGCCCTTAGTAAGGCTCCTGCAGGCCGTGAGTCATTGCTACCACGTTATTATGATGATGATGATTATACTATTATTATCACTGTTAGGAATCCACAAGCAAGTCCTGAGCTGGACGCTCCTGGTCAGCAGCGTGCCTCCTGTTCGTGGGCTAAGGCTGAGTTTGCCGGCTGTGTTTTCCTTCAGATGTGTGTGTTCACAGAGAGGTGCTGGCTCCATCTGCTAGACAAGAATAGACTGTGTCTTCCACCCCGAGTGCTGGTCATGCTATCTACAAGCAGCAAATTACACGGTAATTCGTCTTTGAATTACTCAGTAATTTGAAAGATAATTACCAGGTAACCTGCAACAACCTGCCCTAGATATTGCATGGACAGCATTTGTATGACATTTGCTATGTAATTAAAGAGCAGGTCGCTAGCTGGATGCACTCCGGGAAATAAAAGGATACCTGAAGTGTGACTAAGAGGAATGCAGAGTTAATGCTTAGTGTATTTAAGAAAAATACTATATGTGTCATCTTCCCTGACTTCAGGCCAAATCCAAACCATTTCCAGTCTGCCTTCTGAGGCTGCCTGGGTGAAACCCGCACTTCTATCAGGTGTACCTTGGAGAACCAAAAGTTTCTTTAAGAGGCCCATTGAAGGGAGCCATCGAGGGAATCACCTCGGCATTACCTACCCCTCATTACCAGGGAGTTACCTGCCTCCACCCCTACGCACACAAGCTGAATTTATGGAAAACATCACAGCAGAGTTATTTCCTGGAGTCCTTCAGCTGCAATCCTTGTTCCATGTTTTATGAGCTCTAAAAGGCCAGTCATGTCTTCACACCTCGCCTTGACTGGCATCTTTGGTTCAGCATTGACCTTCCTGCCTGCTTGTTAGGGCCACTGGTAGAGAGACCCTTGTAAGGGTCCCCAAACCGCTGCACCTCCAAAACCTCCTTCCCTGCAAGGCTGATACACAGTCCTGCACAGACGTGGTGGTGGTGTGCTAAGAAAGCACGGTGCCTTGGAATGAGCTGAGCTGCCTCCTGGCCTCCCTGTGCCCTTTGCCAGCCCCGATTCATTTGCTGTCTCTCCTTCCTATGTCAGCTGTAAAACTCTGGGGCAGGGACCAGCCCGGTGGTCTGCAGCCACCGCACCCGGCACGGGGAGGTCCCTGCTCACACTGGAGTTCATCTCTGCCCTGACACTGCCAAATGCAATCTCACAGCCAGAAGCCGCAGTATCTAAATTTAACAGCCTGAACTAGGAAGACTTAAGGATGTTTTTTATGCAAGGGAAACTATAAAAATGATTTACTACAAATAAATACCAGCAGACCCTTATCTAGGTGCTGACTCAGGAAAGCATATACATTCACACTTTAGTCACGACGACTTTGACAAATGACTTGGACGGGAACATTTTCCTGAGTCAGACCGATCTGGAACCACACAGAGCGGCACACAATTGCTCATGCTGTCTTTCTAGAGGCGAACTTCAGAAGAGAATTGTGTTAGTTCAGCTCCCGCTAAGCCAGCCGATATGACACCACCATGGAAAGGGCCGCGTGTCGTGACATGCCGTGGTGGTTCCCGTGGTCCGAGAAGCAGCTGGAGCTGCCGGAGCTGCAGCAGGCAGTGGGAAGGTTCTCACGGGGCAATGCTTCGGGCACAGCGATCCTTGTTAAGGCAATATGCCAGCAAGATGCTTCCAGACTTCTTGCAAGGAGACACGTGCTCCAAAGAGCGTGCAATCCGCCTAGCCCGCGGCAGGCAAGAGGAGAGCACCGCTTAGGTGCCTGGTGACATGAGCAGGCTCGGGGACAGCTGGGTGACATGAGGCGAGCCACCGTCTCTGTTTAGCTTCTGTATCTCCAGGAGGGAGAAGGGAGGGGGTGCCTCGCACCGGGACTGAACACAGTGAGCGGCACATCGGGGCTGTGGGCTGAGCTGGGAATGGGCTGGGAGCTCCGGGCTGGGCCAGGCCAGGAACGCCGCGGTGCGGGAGCCAGGAGGATCGATACAGCTCCGTGGCAGAGGCAAGGTCTCCAGGTTTTCAGTCCTTGCTTTACTCTGTGCATCGTGTTCTTGTTTGTGTCTCTTCCCCTTGCTGGGGGGTTTTCTGCTGTACTCAAAAAAGTTATATAGAATAAGAACATTTATATTAATAGATAAAATCCTTGAGATGTCTTGCTGCATTAGGAGTCACCGTGCTTTGTTTCCACTCGCTCGCTCCTAAGCTACCAAGGCTGCAAACAATGCAGTACCATTTTTTTTTTTTTAGTGGCCACGTGGCACTCAAAACTCAGTACCGTTACAGCATGATCTTCTAAAAACAAATATAATGATTTTTTTCAGTGACATTTGAGTAAGTTTATAAGCCAAGTATTTCTCTGGGGGTCATTGATCCGTTTTCTTCTCCCCACCCACCGCCCACCACCACCCCCAGGGTTTTTAGTGTGTTTTACATTTTCCTTATTCTCAGTAGGATTTTTTCTCTGTTAGAATGCCACCGCTTGGCTAATCAATGCAAATTAATCAACTCCTACAGAAGAAGATCAAGATAAAAATAAATAATAAAAACAAATTACCGAGCAAAAGGTATGAATGGAAAAAGAAAAAAACAAGCATTACAATAGTTTGATAATTTAGTCGTTCACATAGTTGAAAGGGGGAAAAATTCAAGGGTTTGACTTCAGATGTGAAATATGTGATTTTGCAAAAGGTGTCCAAACTCTATTAAAAATTGTTTAAAGCAGCTTTAAGTCTTTCCCTCCAAAACACAGCTGCAGATGTGACCAGAGGCAATGTGGAACAATCTGTTATGATCTGATGTTTTCTTATGTTCTTCAGTTCAGTGGCTAAAAACTCCCAAAGAAAATCAGGTGCCTTTGACAAAAAATCAGAATACTTCTTCAGAGGCAGGGCTGCAGTAAGGGACAGGCCCTTGCAACCTGCAGCTCCCGTGCTTTTCCCTCCCATTTTCTCAGCCGAGCTCCCCGCTGCCTCACATGCGACTCAGGCACATTATCCCGGGGGGGACAAAGATGAGCTGAGCAAGTTCGGGGGGTTCTTGGTCATATGTTACCTCAGTGCAGGGGAGAAACAGTTCCCGAAGCAGAGCTGGCCAGATGGAGGAATTTTCCACCGCTTATTTTGAATGAATGATTTTTTTTTGTTTTGTTGGAAATCTGTCACGGAATTTCTATATTCAGCGCCCTGAATTGGATATTTTCCGGTTATTGTCTCTTATCTCAATCCCAGAAGTATGAAAAGAAATAAAAATATCTGAAACAGAGGCGGTTTTTGATTTTTACCTTGAAAATGTTTCAGCTAGGCATTTCAGCTAGCTCTGTTATCTGGCCGTGAGGTTTTCCTGGCAATACCCCTTGCTCGTTTGCCGATGGCATCTCGTTAGGCTCCAAACTGGTAACAGTGGATTCACCGTGTTTGGGTAAAGGCAAATACATCTGCTCAGCAAAAGGCGTGTGGCATCCCCAGACACTCACTCTCCCCCTCTCTTTCGCCCTTCACCTTTTCTCTATTTTCCCAGTGCACTGGAGCACACATTTAGTAAATACTTGGGAGGGTTGCTCTGGAGAGTATTTGCTTTTGACTTCTGAAAGTGTCAACAAGTACAGTAGCAACTTGATTTGAGGCAGCAAAATGAGAGCAGCCCTCAGGGAGATGAGGGCTTTTTTTTGCTGTAGGCAGCCTTGGAAGGTGAGAGGGTGATCTGCAGCCTCCCCTTGTTTCTGCGTGTGCTCTGTGTGGGCCTTTCAGGCTGTGTCTAACTGGCCCGATATTCATCCCACTAAGCAAAGGTTATCCTGGTATAAATGATCCTAACAGCCCTCGCCCTGCAGAGTGTGGCCAAGAGATTGTGGTACGAATTTATGACATTTGGGACCTGCAAATCCAAAACCATTTGGGCATCCAATCAGCTCGGAGGCAAGGGCTGATGATGCTCTGTTGTGTGGACCCCACTCGGGTTCTTTCATATCCCTCTGGAAGAGACACAGAGAACAAGTAAGAGGCACAGTGTTATTTTTCAGTCAGGTGCAAGTGGCCTGGGCACAGTATTATTCTGTTAATAACAACCAAGGTGATAGATCTAAGCTGGGGCTTCAAGGCCTTCGGCAGAACACGCTTGCAGCTCCTCTGTGCCATCATCCAGATGACTTGTCCTTGTCCTGTACCCTGCTACGGTCCCTGGTGGTCCCTGCCAGCAAGCCTGGGTTATCAGGCAGCATCTCAGTCTGGCTGGGGACCAGGTTTTCCTAACCTAGAACAAAGTTCTGCACAGTGGGCATCTGCTTGAGACTTTCCTTTAGCTCGGCAGCAATTTTCTTATTGTAACATTTTTCCAGTTCAGCCCATGAATGAGCCCTGAAATGCCATCACAGCTGCAATACAGCGCAGCGTTGTTGCTGACGCTCAGCTCCAGCCAAGCTGGTTCCCCACCCTGACCAGTTTAGGGCCGTGATGAGCAGTGGAGGAGTCGTGCCCTCCAGAAGGATGCGCTCTGTGGACAAACCAGGCATGCAACTTCTACATGGCTCCCAAGATTTCAGCAGGGTGAAGTGAGTGAGATGTTTTATACTTGACCTTTTTGCTTTCCAGGAAATTTAGAGATGAAAAAGTCCTGCTTTGCTGCTGCACCTCTAGCCTGCTCCAGAAGGACAGAGCAGAGGCAGCTGTGACAATGCAGAGCTATTCGGCCACTGGTTTCCCTGCTAAGACTGAGGTCTAGAAATGATGCTTGCAATCAAAAATGATGCTCGACACACACATGGGAGCACAGACTGAAACCTGCCAAAATACCTGAACACATCTCTGGTATTCACTCAGGAGATTCCTTGGAGCAGGTGGGAAGGTACTGCTACTGGTCAGGCTCATCGTCTGGAAACGAGATGCTCAGAGAGACACTGCCCATCCTGACAGATGAGTCTTGGGCTTCCCTGGGCCGTGAGCTTTGCTCTTGTGTTGGCTTTCTGCATAGGTTGGACTGCTGGTCCAGCTGGTCCAGCCACCTTGCTAAATACTTTTTTTGTGCATTTTCCTTCTCTGGGAAGGTGTTACTTCTTCCCAGGGAGTCGGAACCTTTGCAGACATCCTCAGGATGGGAATATTCACATTCCTCCTGGTCTGAAATGTTGTCATATGTGCTTGCAGATATTGGGAGACATTTTCCTGCATGTGCAGGGAGAGCTGAGGAGCCTTGACTTCTTATCAGGCATGCCCAGGCTCTGAAAAACAATCCTATCCCTGACACAGGTTTCCTTGCTTTACAAAGAAGACACATTCTGCGAGGTGTGCAGCAACTGGCAAAAAGCCCATCACATGCCACAGGGGCCTTTGCAGAGCTGTCCTTGTCACCAAGGAGTGTGAACAGCTACAGGAGATGACTTTTAGAATATTTCCCAAAAAAGAAATATCACTGAAGGCATCCTGGCACGGTGCTTACAAGTAGGTTTTCTTAATTGCTGGCCAAATCTTCATTCAGCTCCTCTTCATTTATATCCAGTATTTGATCAAGTAGCTTCTACTAAAGTTAATGGTACTTTTGCCTTAATTAAAATCTAAATGAGGACTCCAACTGGTCTTGTTTCAGCTAATCTGTACATAACGCCACGACTTTGCATGATGCTTTACAGTGAAGCTGCAAAATCCCTGCTGGGAGCTACTGCATCAGTCACACAGTGAGTGGAGAGCTGTAAAGAGGAGGGGACAGGAGGTTGAAGGGCTGAAAACTATAGATTAGGTGAAATTTCTCAAGTTGCTGGGAGCATCTGCATGTTGTCCACCATGGTCAAGGCAAGGTGAATCCTAAATTGTTCCTGAAGGTTCCGTATCTTCCTGACTTGGAGTGTTTTAGGTACGTTTTGTCAGACTCTGTCCTACTTTGCGGTACTTACGTCCCACCAGAAATAAGCGTGCAGCCCAAAGGCTCTGTTTGGGTTTCAGACTTCCAGGAGGTGTGATGGCAGGTTCCTACAGACACACACCTGCCTGGGGACTGCCCGTGGCTTCTCCTTCTCACTGGACTTCCTCGCCCCCCAGCTGGGGTGCATGCGGGGCCGGGGCAGCACCCACTGCATGAGAACCAGGGCATGGAGCAGACACAGGCTTTGTCAGAGCGCAGCTGAGCTTGTCCTGGGGCGAGCAGGACCGTGGTCTCGAGATACCAGATGTGCCCATGTGGCTCTTGCTGGTTAAATGACAAATACAACCTAATGCAGGAGGACATGCAAACACTCCCGGTAATCGTTGCTGCTCCCTTTCACAAAGGGGCGCTTGGGGATTTCTGGGGGACTGGCCTCAGGCAGGAGGGAGCCCAGCTGGGAGCAGTGCGCTCTTTGTGCGGCTGCCCCTTGCACTCGCCAGGGCTTTCACTGCAGCAGGAAGAACAGCAACAACACATCTTGAGCTCAGCAACACACGGAGCCCAGATCTTTGATGCGCTGCATGCAAAATCCAGTGTTTACCAGTGTTTGCAGATGATGCCAACAGCCCCAGGACACCCGATTGCCTCTGCAGGGAGCTGGGCTTCCCACAGGGTCCCAGTCTGCTGGTTCAGATGCTCTCAGATGGCAAACCTGGAGCAACAAAAGAAAGCAGAGGTGAACATGTGATCCTGATCTTGACATCCACTCATAAATTTTGTACAGCACAAAGACTGTACAATTGACCCACATTAGAAGGTTCCCGTGGCATAAGCTGGAAACCTCACATCTCCACTGGCACTGTTCAGCACTTGCTGATCTAATTCTGGTAAGTGCCCCTGCTTCTGTCGGTTGGTGACCACCCTCCAGACGAAGAAGCCAGCTCAGCAGTCAGGCCACTGTCTCTGAAGAGCATCCCTTCCCAGGTAGGTCGGGCTGGCAGGAGGCCATAAATGGAGGTGGCATTTGGAAAGGTCAGAAGCAGCTTAGCAAACAAAAGCCATCGCTGAGAGAAATCAGGAAGAGAAAGCAAATGCCTCTGTGATTGTCAGTTGCTCTGCATAATGGTGGCAATGGTAGCTGAAAGCTGAGACCAGGGAGGTAGCCAGGGTGAAATTCCATCATGCTCCTCCTTGGGAGATGTTATCTGGGCCAAGAAGAGGCATCCAAGACCCATTAGATGAGGTTTCTGCTTATTTCCCTGCACAGCTCTGACGTGACACATTGGCTCAGGAGTAATGCCTCGAGAAATGCTCTGTCAGTGCTACGGGGCATCCCCAAAGCTGGCCACAGCCCAGACACTTCACCGGGCAGCACAACCAGTCTCGCATCCCTTCTGCCTGCAGCAGCTGGCTCCCACCATGGGCCCCAGTTCACTGAGCCTGTGGTGGGCTGCACAGAACATGAAGGATTTGTGCTTTCTGCCTTCCTGGCTGGGCTTTGCTGGGGAGGTCCTTTCCCATTCCCTGCCTCAGTTTCTGCAGTTGCAAACAGGGATAAGCCCTGAAGCTGTGGGGAGCCTGGTTTGTATAAATGATCTCTGAGTTCTCCTCTGGGGCTTTGTTCTATCCTCCTCTCCCCACTGCTGAAAACTGGAGTCATTTGTGCTGAATGCAAACAGTTGCTTCATGTGTATGAACAACCCCCAATCCTTGCTGCAGCCCTGTAGGAACAGTCGGAATTCTTATTTTTATTTCCCCTTCTGGTGTCAAAGAAAGCATAAAAGATATAAATAAGCCGTGAAAGTTAACAACAACAACAAAAAATAAAATTATTGCCTGCTAAGCTTTTGGTGGAAAAACCTTGCCTTGTTGTCCAAATAGAGAAGAACCCTGAACCACCCTCATTTTGGGGGCAGATGGTGTCTGGGTAAAGACCAAGGGGGGTGTGCGAGATGTCTGGTCTCTGGGCTGCCTGTCCAAGGACACAGAGGCCTGCTGCAGGGTCACATTGGCTCAGGGCTTGGCATCTCCAGCAAGCAAGATTGCTAGGAGTAGCCGTACCGTGCCAAACAGCTGGGATCCGTACCACCGTGCCATCCCTCCCGCTGTCCAGCAAGCTGGGCATGCATGGGAAGGCAGGAATGGGCACGGCTAGCAGAGCTGCGTGCTTGAATTTGAGAGCAGAAACATCCTGCTCGTTGCCTTGCGCTAGGGGAACACGGAGTCTCTGGTTCCTGCTCCTTTATCTTCTCTAGTCACTGAGCACGACCCATCCACTCTCCATCTCTGGTGGTTTGCAAGTCACCCCCAAGCCTGGGCAACCTCCGATGCAGGACTGGTGCTATGCTTGGCCACGTTATCAATCCTCCTTAGCAATCAACTTAGTTGATTAACTCCTTAGTTATCCCGGTGGCCTTTTATTCTGGCCTCAGGAAGCCAAAACCAGCTGCTCTGAGTGGCTTTTCCCCATCCTAAAAATGCCTGGGAAGAAATGATGCCTGCAAGAAGACTTAGCAAAGCTCTCTGCAGAGAGAAGGAGCCAGGAACAGGCACTGATGGTGATGAGCCTTTTGCCAGGACAAATGACAGTTAAAATCTGATCGATGGTTTAGAGCACATTTATGCTTGTGAGGGTATGTGTATATACATGTGTATGACCTGGGGGGGTTCTGTCATCTTTCTCCTCTGTCACAGTATGGTGTTTTAATCCATGTGGTTAAATGAGTTTTGAGATTGCTAAAGGCACGCTTCACCAATCGAAAGGAAAGTAAGGAATGGATATGAAATCCTGCCCTGGGGTGAGAATTACATCCCTGCTTTTGTACAATGTATAATTAACCAGTGGAACTCATTTCTGTGATATATTATTGAGGCAAATCACTGTAGTAAGCTTCAAATAATGATTAGATAGTAGCGGGGAATGGAAGGTTTCACAGAGCAGTGATGTCTGCAGCTCTCACTGCTTGGAGTGAAACACAGCCCAGCTCCCTTGCATCAGGGCAGCCAGAAAAAAAAGAAACTGCAATGCCACGAGCAACCAGAGCACAAGGCAACTTGCCAGCTGTATGGACAGCAGCTGAGCCTTCTGCTTCTGCAGACATCAGGACCGGTGCAAGGAGAGGGAGAGGATGCTCTGGGCAGTAACCAGGAGCTAAACCAGCGTTCAGGAGAACTGGACCCTCAGGCACACCAGGATACATGTCCATCCCATCTAACACTGGGCATCACCGAGGCACACCCCACAGTTAGCTTGGCAGGTGCTTCGGGTAAGCCTAAAAACCAAAAGCGTGCAGCGCGTGCTTCATACCCGCACCACCCTCGTGGAGATCCCTCAGCGCTCCAGCGCTTGTCAAATGACACCAGACACGTCAAGGGGGGCAAACAAATTGACAATAACGTGTCACGTGCAGAGACAGATGCATGGAGGTGTCGGGTAGGAGCTGCCACCCACCCTCAATGGCAAGATACATGGGAAGCGGAAAAAGCCCAGCAGTGCCCATCCTCCCGTGCTCTAAGAAAGGGCTGAGACCTGCTCCTGTCTCACTTCTCCCACAAATTCTCATAGACCACCTGTTTTCCAAGGTGAGGTGTCCTGGCTGTTTGGGCAGAGTTTACTGAACGTTTCAAGTAATGAGAGGCCAGCAAAGTAACCAGACCGTGTCCTGCATCTCCACCTTCAGAGCTGCCTTCCCCCTGCCAGCACATGTGTTCGTGTCCTTTTCTGAACTGGATTGGGATGGCGACCTAAATATTTTGAGTCACTAAAACATCAGTTAGCCAAAACTGATCTGATGCTTTCAGTGAATGCCTGAAGCAACAATTTCCCAAAGAGACAATGGCTTATTAAGCTCTGTTTTGGGCAAAAATGGTTAAAGTTCCTCGATTTGTACGTATCAGCAGGGGTCTTTTTCCTCCCGTAGACATTACTTTGCATTTGCTGACGTTGCATTTAACCTGTCAGTCATGAAAACCCTTTGAACTTGTCAAACATCTGTATTCATGTTACCCCAGCACAGATTCCTGCAGGATCCTACCAGTAACGTCCCATCATGAACATCTTCCATCTGTGTGCAGGTTTTTTCCTTGTTCTTTAACCTCGTGTTAACCCTGGGGCAGACCTTCCTTCTCACCTCAGGGCAGGTTGATTTTTCTAAGAGCCTTCTGTATGAAACCTTCCCCGAAAGATTGGTTTAGGAATCCAGATGTGTTATCCTGACAAGATCACCAGTCCAAAGGCTGAGTGATTACTTCAGAGAGCTCTAGTATATCTGGGAGGCACAACTTCTCCTTGTGAAAACTCTGTGGTTTCCTCCCCAGTGCATAATATTGATCTGAGTACGCCTGTATCTTTTCAGTTCCCATCAACTTCTTGATTAAAAGGTCAGATACACTGGCCTGTAGTTTCCTAGATAAGCTTTGTAACCTTTTTAAAAGATGATGTTGAACCTTATCATTCTTTTGCTTGTGAGGTTAATTTTAGTGTTGGAGTATGCATTTCAGGAGTTGTTCAGCAATTTCATATTTGATGTCCTTCAAAACTTTTAAGTTAGTGTCATGTATTTCTGGTAAATTGTTTTTGATTCTTTAATCCATTCTATTGACAAATTAGGTTAAAACAGTTCTTTACATTCACATCTAATAAAGGAATGCCAGGTTGTATCCACATCATTGAGGTTCACCAAAATAAATAAACAACGATGCAAATAATTTGTACATTTTTTTCTTATAGGAAATATCTTCCTTTTTCTGCTTCAATTATGCTTACTTAAACCAACTGACTGGCAGAGTCCCTGCTTCTGATTTGCTGGAACATGCTTTTGTTAGTGGGTTCTATGCTTGTAGCAATTTTTTTTCAAGATATTTTTTGCCTTCTTTTACTGGCTTTATATTTAACTTATCAAATTCTGTGACCTTTCATATTTTCCTCATAGAAGCAAGAATTCCACTATTGGAGGATTTTTTTTCTTTGTAATAGTTTCCTTTGCTCTATTCTTCAACTCAGTAGACTTTTTGTTTGTGTGTGTGCTCTTTCAGCACCCTTTTTAATAGTGATATATATTTGCTTTGAACAGATTTATGATGTCTTTAAGTAGTATTGCTTGTCTTCAAATATTTTATTCTTTCAGCTGCACCTTTTATTTCTTTCTGAACTGGTATCCTCATCTTTTTGTATCTCCATTTTTGAATGTTAAATGATATCGTATGTCTCATCCCTGCTCTTGCAGTAGTTTAAATCAAGCAGTGTGAAAAGTTGAGATCAGATAGTAAAAACTCCTCTGTGACTCACATGTTAGTGTAAAGCTGCTCAGATCTGTACACTTGGCGCTTCTGGTTCAGACCTGGGGACTAAACTGATGTAAATCAGATAAACGGATTTCAGGTAGCCCCTGCGGATTCTGCATTGGTGTACCTAAACATTTAGGGTTCCATGCTTATTTCAAATGGCATGAGTCCGTACATGGACCAGGACATGAAGAGTAAGTGTGATAAGTATCCATGCTTTTTAAAAAGCCTATTTTATATCTATCATGAAGAGACTTAAATAGCCACGCAGATTTCTGCCCCATGGTGAAAAGGCAAGATAAACCCCGTGAATTTGCCTGCATGCAGGAGTGTGTGTGTCTGTGCACAATCACTGAAAGCTTATTTGCACTCAGCAAACAGCTGGCTAATTGATGGTTAGGCGTATCTGCCTCTGCCCCAGTTGGCAGGCTCGTGGTATGTTCTTTGCTTTCCTTTTTAAAATCATAAATCACGTTTCCAAATGAAATCTCTCTCAAGGAAACAATTGAGAATCAAGGTTGTTGTGCCAGAAATCACACAGCGCTTGGAGCTGATGCACATGCAAGAAATACTGTCCGCACACTTCAGCTGTGTCTGTCCTTGTTCTTGAGCATCACCTCCTGGAGAGGTGTCAAAGCCCTTGTCCCACAGAGGCCAAGGGCCCCGCGGTGGAGAGTGAAGCAGAGCACGTTACAAACGTTAGCAGGGTCAGAAGGAGGGTGGAGGGGAGCTGGCAGAGCAGGGGTCCAGCACAGCAGCTACAGAACATCATCAGATTATGGTGCTGCTGGCAGGGAGAAGGAAGCCAACAGGAAGCAGAGGGGAAAGGCCAAAAAATACAACTGTACTGACGGGGGGGGGTGGGGGGGGGGGGGGGGGGGGTGGGGGGTGTGTGGAAACTGC
>JAVJGJ010000037.1:118899371-118918484 GCA_035590215.1 Microhierax caerulescens | reverse complement strand
TGTGCTGAGCCCAGGCAAATCCTGGGGCAGGTGCAAGGGGCCCATCAGAGCCTACATCGAATTCCAAAGAACAAAAGTACTTTATTTTGACAAAAATCTCACCCTTTTTTATGGTCTCACAGAATTTGTGCAACTTTCTGGACAGCTTCCCTGTATTCCTGCTGGTGGAGTGACTAGGATCTGGGTGAAGCCAATTTCCTGACCCTTAGGTAATCTTTTCAGAAGCACATACTATGTAAATAACTCAATGTGAATTTCTTTCTTCTTCAAAATTCAGTGACTCTCCGAATGCAGAACACCAGATGATCTGCCCTACAGTGGATATTAGTGTCTGAATGAATTTTCTTGCATGGGATTGTGTTGATTGTACTGTAGAAGAGGTATTCTTAGTTTTACACTTACTAAAATATTACCTATAAAAACAAAAACATCTTAGAGATAGGCTCATTTTGAAAATTTGGAGTTAAAATTCAGTATCACCAAGATGGGATCCCCTTCACCCTCTAAGCAGGCTGACAGTAAAGCCACAGATTTAAAAAAAAAAAGCAAATGTCCCAGAAAAATTTGAAGTTTTATACAAATCCATATTAACCTGTCACAGCAGAACCCTGGCAACCAAAAGCAGGAATTTGACTTAACATAACAAATTCTAGGTGCACAGAAGTTGCGTCTTGATTTATAAATAAAACTAGTTCAGCAAATGGTTCCTAGCCATCCTCTTACAAGTCCAAGATTAGATGCTTTTCCCTGGGAGAAAGCCGCCCATGGACCTGATCTGGAAGTATGTCAAACCTTGTGCAAGGCTATGGCCAGCTTTGCTGAGCCCAGGACCGGGGGGGGGTGGGGAGGGGGGGGGGGGGCTCTGGCTGTTCGATGTGGGTCCTGCGGAGTGGCCTGTTCAGGGCAGGAGGTATTTTGGTCTTTCTGGAAGTGTTTGCTGAAATACATGGTTGGCAACGCACTTCTAAGTGCTATGACGAAGTTCAAAACACATGGTTCATTTGAACTCGCTCTGGCTCCCATTTGCCTAAACGTGAAAAAACCAGCTGGAGAATCCCATGATCCTTCAGGTAATCCACACCTAATTCATTGCCTGGGAAGTTATTTCAGTCGTTCATTACTCTTGAGATGTTAAAAATTTGCATCTTATTTTACCCAGGGTTTGTCTACTTTCACGTCAGCCAGGGTAGCTGGAGTTACATGGCGGGATGTACTGCAGATTGTTCTCTCTGAAATATTTACTCTGACCTTAGCATCACAGACGTGCTCAGCAATGTTAAGGTCAAGATTATCACCTCTTGATCTTTGCATTGACATACAGGTAGGGGTAGTGCGCTCTGCCTGCTTTCTATATGCAGTGAAAGAGATGCTCAGAAGGAAGCAGAGTGCATACGTGGAGGGGAAAGGGGGACCAGACCTTACTGAATGAGAATCATGAATATTGCAAAATCAAGTACTCAGATGTCGAAAGCTCTGGGTTGCCTTTCTCATGGTGTTGGCATCAAAGATATATTAGCATAGCTTAGAGAACTGGGTTGTTCCCAGGACTGCGGGAGCTGTCTAAAAAGCAGGATTCTTTGCTGCACAAAAAGTTTTGACGTCTCTTCTTTTTCACGTCTGAAAAAATCAGGTAGAGAAGTGACATGGGCCAAGTGACCCACCTCAGGAGAGCTCTGCATGCAAATGGCTGTATGGCCTTCCTCCCTGGCCCTCCTGGTGTCACTGAAACCAGTGCATCCTCCCCAGGAGAGCTTCGTTTTCAAAAAACTGCCTTTTCCCTGGTGAGGGGGGGAGCAACCCTTCAAGTGAAAATTTCCCGTTGGCTCAAGTATACACCCCAGGTATTTTCCCCCTCCCAGCAATGTATTTCACCGAACTTGGCTGCCAGTCACACGGCCACAAATACAGAGTAAGTAGCCTAAAACTGTGCAGGCGCGTGCCTCGGCACCGCGGTGACAGCAGCCGTAGGAACGAACCGCCAAGGTGGACGGGCAGATTCCTCCCTGCGTGGAGGGGAACTGACGCGACGCTTGCTGCATGGCACGTTGATTCCCAGTCCCATCCATGGGCTTCTCCCACCGCTAAGGCAACTGTTTGGGCTTTTTTGCATTCCTGACAAGATGTAAAAACAACAGCCTGCAAAATCATCTTTCCTGATTATCTTTATTGTTTGCAAAGCACAGATTTCCCTTGATGCAAAGAGTGGGGGAGTTATTCTACCTTGAAAGCAGCCTGGGCTTCTTTTAGGGAACAGAGGAGCATGCCAAGCACTGAAATACGTTTGTGAAGCGTGTTAACCTCCAGCTCCACTGCTCTGTCCTGGTGACCCCTCTGTCACCACTGTGACTGTAAAGCTGGGGCATTTCTTCAGTGGTCTGACCAGGATTTGCTTTGAAGTCAGGTTTCCTATTCCACTGGCAATGATTTATTCTGGTCTGAACTGAGAAGAGAACAAAAACACAGGAAGAGGTCCCATATCAGGATAAATGAAATACTCCATTTCGATGTAATCTCGATGTGTGGGCCCTACTGCCATTCTGTGCCTCATCATAAAAGGAAATTCCAGCAGCTCTGAAGTGGAGTCCTCTGACCTCACTGAAATACTTTGGTTCAATTTTTGTATCCAATACAGAAGTTTGTGAAAAGCATCATTTCCCTGGAGGAAAAATTCTACTTTGATGAATACGCATTTTCCAAGAGAGGTACACTCCATTCACAAACATTCCCCAACGGTAACAATGCTGCTTCAGAGGATGTTGTTATTCAAGCCCAACCTTCCAGGCAGCAGCTGTCTGTCACTAGCCTCTAGATAATTCGGGTGGATGATCACAGAAAGGCAGGAATGACTTCTGCACGACACATTTTGAGAAGATCCGAGGGTTAGTGAAAGCCGCGGGCACCAGGGAGGGCAAGGTCCACGAGGGCCAGCCCTCCCACCAAACTCTGGCAAGGGGAAAAATTCCTGGGCAAAGCAGGGGGTGAATGTCGGCCGTTTGGCACGTACGTTGCTTCATCTTGTAATCCATAGTCCAACAGACTGGATAATCTCATGGTGAATCTCATCTCAGGTGCAGATCTCGGAGCTCTCCCGGTGCAGCCTCAATGAAGCCTTCTCCTCTCACTGACAAAGTCATCATGTCTGATTTTGGCAAAGAACAGCTCCAGCATTTGCTCGCTGACGTCCAGTGCTGTTCTCTGTCTCCCCTGATGCCTCATGTTTCCTGTTTCATGGGCTAAGCTCTGATGTGTGGCTCTTTTTTTTGTATGCAATTAAAATCTGGAGCCAAACAGCCAATTTCCATGGGCATCGTCACATTTTGCTCTTCCAGAGATGTCTCATCAGAGAATCTCAGAACATTTTGCAATCATTCATTAATAAACCAGCCACCTGCCTTGGAAGACAGGGACAATTATCCCTTAACTGCATGTAAGTAAAATCAAGGACACAGACATTAGCTGGTTTGCCAGGGGTCATAAAAAAATCTTTATCCTTCCGTGACCCTGGGCTTTGCAACTGATACCATCACGGAGTGTTTTGGAGCGTTATACGGGTTCAGCGGCTGACAGTCAAATATAAAACAACGCTGTGGTCTCTAGTTTGTCTTTTGACACTTCTTACTACTGTTTTGCCATCTCATACTTTGGGGAGAACACTAGGACTTCACAGAGATGGTCTCTGTGTCCATCAGACCTGCTTTAAACACCTGCAAACTGCTCCTCAGCCTCAGCAGCAAGAAGGGTGAGTGCCCCTGGCAGACGCTGTCGATGGGGAGGAAGGGGGCCAGTTACCGGTACCAGTTACTGGTGCACCACAGGCTGGGGGATGGCTTTGATCTCTGGGGGCTTGACAGCAGCTTTAAGAAGAGCATATTTAGCTGTGCTGAGACTCTGCCTCTTCCTTCCTCCACTCAGATGTCTGCTTTGAACAGAACACCAAATGACGGTCATAAATATCAGGGGATAATTAGTTTCCTTTCTCTCCCAAGTCGGAGAGCTGCAGAGATGATCCTTTCAAGCTGCTCTGTCTCTACCTTTCCCCTGAGAGGGCTCCTGCACTGGTCATTGGTGCATCTCACTGAGGCTCCGCTGGGCTTGGCAGCCAGTTCCCTTCGGTAATTCATCTCAAATACTCCTAGTGCTGCTGTAGATTGATGATGTTTTCCCCTTTCCTTTCTCTTTATATTGTCACTTAACTGCTCCGACTTATAAAGCTGTTAATCTTTCACACGCATGCTTACGTTAAGCAGCTTAAGAGCACTGCAAACACTTCATCCTCATAAAGATTGAACTGCCCTGATATGAAACTTGTAGCTCTGGAATAGAACAAAATTTACGTACGCAAATAAAAGCTGAAGGTCAGGGACAGACAGAGAGACTGTAAATATTTCTGGGCCCATATTTCAGAGGATTTGAAAAGAGGAGATGGGTTGATGGACTCCAAGCTGCTTCTGTGCCCTGAGTCAGCAGGAGCTGAGAGGAGAGGGAAGAAGGTGCAAGGAGGATGGCCATGCCACAAGGCTGCATGGCCCAGACAGGTGACCTCCAGACTCCTGCTGACTCATCCCATAATAACCTGGCAGGATCACAGTCTGGGCAAGCTGGGGTTAGAGAGGCTCAGGAAAATCCCTGACGTTTTTTTCTCCCTGGGATGCAAACGAAATGCAATCTTTCCTGATGAAAGCTCCAAGGCAAAAACCCTGGAATGAGCGAGATGCTTGACTGAGCCATTGGCTATCCCTGTGCAAGCACCTTGGTAGGCAACAGACAGAGCAAGACACCGCACAACGTGTTCTCTGCCTGGGATGCAGAGCCTCACTGCAGGTTAGAAGCAAAGAGGGAGCTGTGGGCACGGTGGAGGAGGCTGTGTTGGGGGGAGGCAGTGCTGGGAAATGATGTTTGCAGCATGGCCATGCTTGGCCATATCTTCTCCTGAGAACATCCCCAGGAGCACCAATCCAACGGCTTTGGCCAGTGACCTCCCACCCATACAGAACAGAAATCCTACTGCACAGCCACCAGGTGAGACTCTGTGGCCTCCAGTCTGTCCGTGCCATCGTGCCATCATGCCATCGGGCTGGCCCTGTGTGCCTGGGCTCCGGGTCAGCAGCCTGCACCTTCGGAAGGGGTTATCTGCTGCCAGGGGAGCCAGCCATCATCGGAGGCAGGAGCAGTAGAAAGCTTTCCAGGGCTTTGCTCTCAAGCTGCTTGGATTCATCAAGGCTTTGCAAGTGCCAACACAGGCTCAGTGAGACCAGTTTGGGGCTTAGGGGAGAAGAATGAGGTGTCTCCCAGGATGCAAGGGTAGCTCCATTCCAGACTTAATCATGGGTCATCTGCGGAGCGAACGCTTAAGTGGTGTCATAGGGAGGATTTGTGGCTGAGGTGTGCCCATCACACCCCACAGTACAGGTCAGACTTATTTCTAAGGTGCTTTTTTCCACTTATTTACCAGGAGACCTGGTGCATCTGTTGGGATTTTCTAGTCATCTTCTGCAGGAGCGCTGTGCTCCCTGGACCAGGACAGGCAGCTGCTTCTAGTCCCATTTCACATGACTCAGGTGAAGTTAAGACAGATTTCTTTCTTCTCTAGTTTTGAAAGGGAGCTGATTCCACCTTTGAAGGCAAGAGATGCAGTTTTGAAACACCCCGGCTGAACACCTGGCAGTGTTGGGTTGTAGCTGCATGGGGATTGCACCTTCTGTTCCCTGTTACATTGCTCAAGAGCAGCAGCACAAAATCCAGGCAGCCCTTGATGCAAGGATTAGCGATGGGCTTGGCCTGACCTTGGTGCAGGATTTAACCCGTTACAGTGGCTGGGCACAGTTCAAGTGCAGATCGGGATGCCTTGTGTGAGGCGCTGCCGAAGCAGGGCTGCTGTTAGCTGGTCCTGCTGCACCTCAAAGGCAGGCCCTGGGCAGCAGAGAGAACGGCTCTGAAACGCCTCATACTTGTGAAGAAGTGCCTGTAAGGACTGTGACCCGGGTCCTCTGAGAAGCGATGTTGCTGTGCTGGGCTTGTACGCTGCAGTGAATTCATCATCTCTGGTCCTCATGGCGATACCGCAAGGCCCATGGGCTTTTGGGCCGTGCACCGCAGATGCTGCAGGCTCTGGGTTGTTCTGGCTGTGGGCTCTGTCTGCACTGGGAGTTCAGTCCTAGTGACATTTGCTTCCCAATTCCAGCTCTGTAGAGCTGAAGAGAATAGTATAAAGAGCAGCTCTGACCAGTCCACCCATCCCAGAGAAGGATGTGGGACCAGGATGGCTTCAGCAGGGCTGGGGTTGTGGCATAACCCGACCTGTGCAAGGTTGCGGAGCCAAACCCAATGGGGCCCCAATACCTTTCCTTGACGTGCAGCTCTCCTGCCTATGGACACTTGACCCCATTCCTGTGTGTTGGGAATACACAGGGAGCGCTTCTGTAAATAGGAACCAGCCCAGCATACCACTCCTTTCCTCCCCACTGGTTTTTACTGGACTTCTCTGGACTCCTCCAGCAGTGGTTTCTCTCTCCTTTTTTCCCTTCATACACAGGGAAAGAAATGGCTGTGAAACCAACTTGCCTTGAGATCTGCAGTGAAACAGTTAACCTTTTCCAGGGCTTGTGTTGGGGATGCAATTTATAATTGTGTTTTCCAAGAGAGCTATAAACTTGTCTCCTATCAGTTTTCTGGCTGAGGCAGAGAGTCATCAAGAGTTGCATCAGGGATGAGGTATAATTCAACCAATTATAACTGGCAGGTTATGCTGCACTTGTAAAGTACGGATTTTAAAGCCTGCAATTGCTGATAAACAGTATTGCAGGCAGAGCAGAGCAAAATCTATTCTCAGTGAAAAGGCAAATTGTATCATTTAACCATTTCCTCCCAGGGGACCATTGCATCGTTGCCAAGTGATGCTCATGCACCTCTCTGCAGCAGGCACATGGGGAGGGGGTACATTGGGCTGTGCAGGAGTCACAGCCGTGTGGGCACCAGTGCCGAGACTGCTCTGGGCACCCACGCTGGGCAGGCAGAGGTGTCTGGGGCTGGAGTGCAGGGAGCCACAGCGGGCTGTGAGTCAACGGGACGGGAAAGCCCATCTGCAAAGGAGGTGATTCCCCCCCCACACCCCACGTCTGCAGGGCAGGGGTGCTCAGCCCAACACATTCAGCCCACAGGTGCTGCCAGGTCATGCAGCACGGAGCAGCCCTCGGGAAGTGTGTGCCCTCACCCTCTGTCTGTCAATGCTTTGCCGTTTTGTACTCCATTTAGATCCAAAAGGGTAATTGTTTCCCTTTAGCAGAATTAATTGTAATCTCACTATTAGATAATTGTCCTTTAGTCTGAGTGCAGCTGCTTTTGAATTACGCAGCTACATCAGCGGCAGTGGCAGGGGGTGGCTGTGAGACGGCAGCAGCCTCCTGCAGCGGGAAGACGTCTAACTTGAGTCAAACTTCAATAAACGCCGTGAGGGAGAGGAAAGGTTGCCTGGGCTGCAAAATCATTCCCCTTTCCTGCTGCTGCAGATGGTCCCCTCACCGCCTCAGCCCTCCAAGACCCCTCTTTGGCCACAGCTAACTGAAGCTTCTCAGAACCACCACAGCAAAACCCCCACGGGCGACGGAAGGAGGATGAAGCAGCAGCTCAGCTGGGTACCAAACACAATGAACTGTGGAAATGTGAGTGGCATGAAGTCCCTTTGTGAAGGGGGGGATTTTAAGCAGAGCTAAGCAGATGCACCTCCCGTTAACGTCAGCCCCAGCTGCGTGTCCTCAACAGCTCTGGAAAACCGTCCTTCGCGGCGCACGCGGCAGCTTCGTGCCCGGAGCTGGAGGGACATTGCGGGAGCGCGGCCGCTAGAGGGCGCTCCGGGACTCCCACACAGCGGCTGGCAGGGCAGCGCCTCCCGCTCCTCGGGGCTCCCGCCGGATCGGCCACCGCAGCCGAGCTCCCCCCGTGCCTGGGGAAGGGGGGGGGGGGGGGATCCGGCCCCTCTGTCATCTCCAGCCTGCAGTGACTCAGGGCCATTTCACTGCGTGTTCTTGCGAAGAGCCGGACATTTCAGGCGTTTTTGTGACTGGCGCGGGCTGCAGACCATTCGCTTCCATTTTTCCATTACACCAAAGAAACTACGTGCCTCAGACACTCGGTCGGTTTTGGCCTGATGGTCCTGGAAGAGACCTAGGACAGCAAGCGGTGGGCTTGTGTCTACTGCCTGTGATGGCAGCGGGACAGCGAGGAGGGATCTGCCCATGCTGCACCTGCCCATTTGGAGGAGCTGCAAACATCACGAAGCCGAGCTTTGATGATGCTTCTTGCACTCCCGTTTTCCCCAGGCTGGAGGCAAGGAGTCTTTCTGCCATCTTTTATTCTGTAGCTTTTCTTCTCAGTGTTTCTCCCCACAAACTATCTCCATTCTTGTGCTTGTTCCATTTTATTTCTTTTGGCTCGCTGGCCAGTGAGCAGAGGGACGTTGTGCTCCTCCCTTCCAGCAGCACTCCCTGTTCTGGCTCGTGGATGGCACCTCAGCCAGGTCCTGCTACTGGTGCACCTCCCAGGGAAGACAGTGGGCTCATTTTGGACCAGCCATGACAAATGTGCAGGAGGGATGCTACTGATATCCCTTGGAGAGGTTTGCTTAATTTCTAAGACCCCTAGTAATGGAAACTCCACATCTTCCCCAGGCAATCTATGCCAGTGCTTCCTTATCCATCCTGCTAGATGAGCTTTCCTGGTGCTACCACGAACCTCTCTGTTGTGCAGCTTTGGTTCATTCCTTCCTGCCTCGCCCAACCCAGGTGGGGAGAGAACATTCTTGTCTTTTCAGCAGCAATCCTTTACATCCTTGCAGAGCGATGCCGTGCTTCCCTTCCCCTCAGGTAAACATGCCACCTCTTCCAGTCTTTCTTTGGAGGATGTCTTTCCAGGCCTCTGATCATTCTCCTTGCTGTCCTCTGGGTGATCTCCAACTGCTTCACATCGCTCTTGGAGTAGAGGTCCTGAGCCCTGTCGGTACCTGCAGGCAATGTTTGCACATCTCATTATGCAGGTCACCTTCTTGCCAGCAAGATGGTCACCCCAATCAAGCCAGGTCTTTTGCTGCAGAACTGCTCCCAGATCAGTGTTTTCCACCCCAGACCCTTCCTGTCAGCTCCTGCCTTGTTTAGCGTTGGTCCCTCCTCAGCAGGGACAAACTGGCTCCGTCTCTGCTTCCCTCCAGCTTTCTCACTGGTGAGGAGCTCGGGGTGGGGGTGGGGGGGGTGGGGGTGGCAGTGGAACCGATGGTGCGAACCTCTGCTCCACCAGGAAGGGCCAAGGACACAGAACTTTTTGTCTCGACCCAAATAAATGTGAAACCAATGGATGCAAATGGTACAACAGCAGTGTCTGTGCAACCACTGGTGTTCTCAGCTGTGATAATGCTGTGAAATGATGTCTGCTATTGTGAGCTTAGAGAAGAAAGGTCTGAGTGACTGAATAAATAAAAACAGCATAAAATGGTGCTGCAACTCCTTTTCAGTTAATAATCCCAAGTATCCAAGATTAGGCATTTCCCATAAAACCTTCATGTTTTCAGTCATTTTATGAAATGACAATATAACAATAACAACATGACAATGGCTTTATAATAGGACAATAGCGTACACATCTTACACATGAGCAAGAGCTCTCTTTTGCCAGTAAAGTTGCAGTGAATTGATCTATTTAAAAAAAAAAAACACAACAAAAAAAAACCAAAGAAAAAAAGAAAGAAAAGAAAAAGAAAAGATAAAAGCAGGGTTGTTTTTCTGAAGACTTTCTTAAGTCAAAAGCAAATGACTGGGTTCAGCAGAATAGTCTCTGGAGGATATTCTGAGTGTGGGTTACACAAAACCTTCACTGGTGTCTCCTGGCTTAGAAATACTTGAAACAACGAGGTAATTAGAAAATGTGATAGTGTCCGTTCATGTGTTCAGTGAGGTTTAGGAATCCCAACTAAGTACTTTCCCTCAGGAATGAGCCCAGCACGTGGGTGATGTGCTACAGACTGGAAAGGTGTGAGGAGGCTTATGGGCCCTCCATCCCACCTGAGTGTGAGTGCACCTTGTGCCACATGGGGCTGATGCCGGAGCTGCCCTGCGGTCCCGCAGCCTGCTTTTGGGACAGCGCTCGGTAGAGGATGGAGTTTCACATGGAGTAAAGCGGCTGCGGACCTGCTCTTGCTTACACAGCCTGTATTTGGTTTTGTGTTTAGAACTGGCAACAGTATCTTGGCTCTTTCCTTTTTCAGATGCAAAACCAATACCGAGGCTCCCCAAATGTCTTTGTATTGGCCAATGACAATAATGTGTGGGACACTGAATTGTTTCTAAAAAATCAAAATACATAAGGCAGGAGCCAGATCATTTAAAAACTGAATTATTTGAGCCTGACACACAGCTAGGTGTGGAAATCCATCTCACAGAAGAACTCATCTGGTGGTGGTGCCTATATTATTCTTTGTCTGAGGTGAGAAATTAAACCACTAGTGCTTTTTGTGAGTTGGGGAGAACAGTGAAGGCAGAAAACCCAAGAGGAGATCCTCGGGTAGAGGGTGCCTCCTGCCTGACGTGGGTCTGCTCATCTTTCCTGGCCAAAAAGGACACTGCCAGGAGCCCTCCCAGAGCAAGGTGAGGGCCAGCACCAGTCTTTGCTCATGTCCTTCCTCACAGGTACAATGGAGGAAGCACACAAGCAGGAGATGGAGCGGTGGGATTCTTCATATCATGGACCCTCGTCAAAAATGCTGTCAGGAGCAAAATGTGTCTTCATAAGCCATAAGCATCGCCTCTGTTTCCATGAGATGGACGGTCAGGCCCTGGTTTCCTCATTGCATGGGTATTATCTTCACAGCCTGGGATGCGACCTCTTTGAGCTTGTCCCATGAAACATTTTCAGGGGACTCAACTGGAGGCTCAGGCCTCCTACCGGAGCCACCAAATAGTCACAGTGGCAGTAATTTTATGGCTGATGTCCCTGACACAAGCTAGAGGAGCCAAGGGACGCCCGGAGGGACCTGGCCATATTGAGCTCTGTCAGTGGGAAGCACTTCTCTGCTTGAGGAGCTCAAAGCTGCTCCAGGCTGAAGGGGGAACACATGGCTGGGGGCTAGCACTGGAGATGTGTCCTGTCCACAGGCAGGGATCTGACTGCTCCCATGTTCCCAAACGCTCGCAGTTATTTACAGCACAACCGGCAGGGCGCAAGTCCAGCAGATGCAAATTTCCTTGGCCCCTGTCAAGTGATTGCATTAAGTGCTGCTCGCACAAGCGGCTCCAGTAGGATCCTGACCCAGCTCTGACCTCTACCATCTGGACCAGTAATCACCAGCTCATTAGACACAGAGATCAGATGCTTCCAGGTTTGACACCAGACAAACCGCGTGCTGAGCCAGACACTTTGGAAAGCTCTGATGGTGTCACAGGGATGTTCAGGCTGCTGTGAGCACTGGGCAACACTGATCGCTCTTTAACACTGACACCAGGATGTCAGAGCATTTTCTCTGACATCTCAGGAGCTGCACTGGTGTGGGAAATGTGTGGGAGAGGAGGTCCTGGGCTGGCGTGTCACCTCCTGGTTGTTGATTTCAGGCCACACACTGCAATCACCGTGGAGGGCTTTGAACGCCCAGCTGTTCAGCTGTTCTGTGTTTCCAGGGAAGAACTTGTCCTGACAGGGACTCCTGGTTATCACCAGCATTGGTGAAGGGTCAGTGGCCCATAAGTCACATGGGAGGTCAGTCTTATACCAGTTTGGACTGAAAAACTAGGCAACAAGTTGCCAGTCTTGCGTTCCTGCTAAGCCCTCACATGCCAGACCCACCTCTGCCCTCTTCCAGGATGACCTGGAAGCATCTGTCTGACCCAGCTGTGCCTGAGCTGTCCCCAGACGCAGCCTGGGCTCTGGTTTCTCCTCTTTGACACAGTCTTTAGGGAGCACACTTGCTGCCAGAGCAGCTCGTGTTGGCCTCACTCTGCCACCACAGCAGAGACCGCGGTGTGTTGGTCCATGAAAGGGGAGGCTGCACCCGTATCCTTCCAAAGTGAATTAGCAGCTGGCGTTCTGTGCTTAGAGCTCCCTGAGGGAAGGACCATGCCTGCTCAGATGACTGAAGTCTTGACTGTCAGGTAACATGAAAACCACTTGTCAAGGCAGAAAGAGCTTTTTGACTGGCCAGATGGACCTCGCTCAACATGCAGGGTGGGGTTCACGTGCTGGGATCATACAGGAAAACAAATTAAGACTCCGGACTTCTGGTTCCTCATTCTTCAAGCATCTGTGAGAAGAAGCAGGCTAAGATCAGTTCCTTCATGGTGAGGGGAAAGTGAGGCAAAACAAGGCGCTGAAGTGAGACGACAGAAACAAGAATGAAAGGACATATCTGAGACCACTGAGAGTCAGGAAAGCAATTTGAAGGCCAAGAGGTAGAAATCTGAAGGCAGGGCAGAGAGGATGAGCGTACGTGTATGGTGGGGCGTGAATGAAAGGTGGCCAGCAGCGAGCCAAGCGGGGCACCGTCAGGTCTGGTGGGTCAGGCACCACCGTGCACTCTGAGGAGCAGATTACAAGGCAACAGCTATTGATGTGACAGGCACCGGAGGAGACTGTCCATCTTGTGAGGGGGCTTGGCTGAGGGACGCCGTCCCATTAATGTCCGCTAGACTGGAACGAGCTGAAAGGCAATACTCCTGCTGCAGAAGGTATCCGGCATCGGAGGCAGAGTAAGCACTTGGCAATGGTCTGACTGACAATGGTAGGTGGCACGCAGCCACACAGAGCCTGACAGAGCTGGTGCTTCAGGGTCTGTACAGGGTCAGACCACCACTCTGCGCATCCTGCCTCTTTCACTCGTGGGAGGGTCACTCCAGCCACGCTGCCTGTCCTGGCCATCCTGGAGTCTATTTTGGCAGCTGCTACTGGTACAGCTCAGATGTGCACATGCACTACTGTCCTGTGCAAATATTACTGCTGCTTTCTTTAGGGCTTTGATTGTTATTTCTTCTTACTTGGCTCATTTCTTTTAAAATAAAAACCCATCAGGCTTTTGGACACAGTCGCTTCTCGTTCTGGGGAAATGAATGGTACCCAACGCACATCACTACACCATGTTGATTTGGGCAGTGGATGTACATATAGGGGCACCACTGCAGTATGGAGGTTCCTTCCTACAGAGGCAGCCAGTCAAGGCTGGAGATAGTGCAAAGTATTTTGTCATCTTGCAGGTTCATAAGCAGAGGCCAGACATCAAAAACTTCCATAAATACCCAAGAATTTCTGTACCACCTCAAGAGCAAACACCAAGAGGTGGCTGCAGCCCTGCCCAGGGGTCTTCCCCCTCCTCCTCTGGCAAGCTTTCTCATTCAGGGCTCTGGATAGATGTGGAGGTCAACAAAGTTGACAGGAGTCTTTTGGCTGACTTCTGGGGCTCTCTTGGTTTGGGATGGGTGTTGATGCTCTGTGTGTGCTTTATTGCCTTGCTGTAAGGTCAGTTCAATATCTCTCATGTGCTGGCTGGGCCACTGCCAAAAAGTAATGTAGCAAGACAAGGACAATGCTGAGATGAAAAGAAGTGGATGAGCTCAGTGCTCTCAATGTTAATTATCAGGCGTGATTGGCCTTGCTAAAAACTTCCCAGGCCTAGAGCCACATTTTCTCACTTGGTTTTTATCATGATGGTGATGGAGAAATGCACGGTATCTACCAGGACCCAACTCCTCAGAGGGATGTAAGATGAATTCCATACTAAAATAATATTGTGATGTGCACAGGATCTTGGGATGTGTTTTTCCTTTTTTATTTGACCTTATCTCTGCCCCTGTGCAGAGTAAGCTCTGCAAGAGCCAGGTGTCACAGGTGCAGCCAGAGGTTGCCTCAGCCTGGCTGTGTAGCTGGGCTGGACTGAGCAGCATCTGTGGAGCTAAAGAAGTAACTGTGTGCACCAGAAAGCAGGACTTTTGCCATTTTCCTTGGATTGCTTTGTTTTACTGAGGTGACTCACTAAGAGACCCACCGTCCCACTGGAAAGGAAAGTCAGAACGTTGTTGGCACCTGCCCCGTGCACTTGTACGTGCGCACCGTGACGGTAACGCCGACCCGCTCCTGCCCAGCTGTGCACTCGGGAGATGCCAGGCTGTTTGCCTTGCACTGCACCTGCAGGAATGGGAATAACTTCCTCCACGGAGGCAGCTGGTGAGATCATACTGTTGGTGTGGGACAACAAAGTCATCAGTCTGACAGAGATGTGATTTTCTTTCTTTTTCTTATTCCAGCAAGCCCAGTGATGTGCTTTTTTGGAGCAGCAGTCTGTCTTCTCATTTCATCACTTTTTACCTCTGAAGCTGGATACATCCCTCCGCACCGGGGCCCGTTCCACGTATCTTCAGTGCGTCCTGGCAACGAAGCTGACAGCCCAAACAGCTCTCTAGAAGATAGGGAGGCTTCTTGGAGTTAGTATCTACTGTGCCATTAAAGCCTTGAGCTGACCATCCCAGACAGTGCGTAACAGTAACACTCTTAACTTAAAAAAGCTGGATTTGCTCAGTCAAAGCTTCTGCTTGAGACAATTGGCTCAACTGGGCAATCCTTAAACAGGAAAATAGGAACGTTCCCGGGTCAGTCCCCAAGCAGAAGACAGCATTTGGGACTCAGTGCAGAACCTAGGATGAGCCAACATTTTGGAAAAGACTGCAAAATATTTCAGGGGACCAAGAAGGAAAAAAATACACAAGGGATGAAAAATTTTAAACCCCAAACCTCAGGATTTTGTTCTGCAGCAAGGTCTGTGGCACCCTGCTAACGGATGGGGACCTTCAAACACCCCAGAGGCATGAGACGCCTGCAAGGTGGTGCAACACCCGCTCACAAATCGCGGCGTTTCACAGCTCCTGTGTTCGTAGCTGAGCACCAGCGTTGAGCCGGGCTGCTCTTTCCCAAGCAGCCGTGCTATGACCAAGCAGGCTCAAGGCCAGACTGCTCCGGAGTATCTCTGCTCATATGACTGCTGGGGACACGGTGGGCCAGGGAGGTGGTGAGGGTGTGCAGTGGGCTCAGGGGTGTCGGAGGCAGCGGCGGTTCTGGAGGGGAAGCTGGGACCACTAGAGGGAAGCATGAAGCCGCTCACACTAATGGCTTCAGAGGATGGAGATGTAGAGCCTGATAACCGGCAACAAAAGGAAAGGAGCTGTGGGTATGGGGAAAGAGCATCATCTCCTAGGATGCTGCTGCCCTGGGAGGTACCTCCCGTATGTCCTGGTAGGTCCAGCTGAGCAGGCAGGAGTGCAAATGCAATCAGCTATCTCCAAATGGTCCAAGTCCTTCTTGGTTCCCCAGAAGGCGACAGTGGGATGTCACCATCTCCTGTACAACCTGGAGGATCCGCAGGAGCAATGATGTGTTTCCTGCTTTAGCGTGTAATTAAACACATGGTAAAAGGGGGCAAACATCATGGGGCACTCCCGGCTGCGGGCTGCTCCCTGGCGTTAGAGGCAGGGTGAGCTGTAAGGCTCAGCTGAGCCGGAGCGGGTCAACTTGGTGTCCAAGGATGGAGAAGAGTAAAGAACCAGTTCCCCTGTCCTGTGCCAGAGCATTGCCCAGGCTGAAGCCAAGGGTCCTGGTAAGAAAAGTCAGCTCCTCTGCGGTGGGGGAAAGAGAAGGGGACACAGACACCTTGAGGGACGGCTGCTCTCATACGCTGAGTCCCCAGCCAGGTTTTGGGACATATTTGGAGGCACAGCACAACAGCCAGCCAAGCTTTCCGCTCCCTGCCCCCAGGGATGTGTCTGTCCTCCAGGCTGGAGGTGCTAAACCAAGGTTATTGCCCTACCTTCACTTTTGGTCCAGCGTAGCTCACAGTGCCCACTCAGGCCCTCACCTCAGCTACACCAGCTGTCAGGGTGGAGGCTTCCCCCCAGCACCCCGGCCATGCACCCAGCAGCATGTAGCCAGGCTAGCAGGTCTCTTTTCCAATAGAGTTTTATATTTTCTGGAAAAAATATCCTGGTCCCAAGCCCCTGAAGGTGCTGTGAAGTTAAACTTTAGCAACTCGTTTACCTCAGAATCTGCTTCTCCCCAAAGCACCCAGAGGCCACACCACCTCCCTCTTGCCATCCCTCAGGTTCATCTTACGGCAAGAGGAAGCTGGGGAGTGTGAAAGCCTCACGTTAGCTGAGACGCCAGATGCCCCATGGCTGGGCTCTAGGACATCCCACACCTGTGAGCTGCTGGAAAGCCTACGCAGACACTGAGGGCAGGAAAAGGCTTCTGTCCTGGCCGAAGGGGACAGGACACTGCAGGCTGTGTCATGCTCAGCTCCGCTGGACTGTGTCCAGGGACTCCTCCTCCTGGGCAGCAGCATATCCTGGGGATGCGTTTGGCTCCAGGAGGGCTGCTCTCCTTTTGGTTTCCACCATACAGCTTGGGAACAAGAAGACTTTGCCCAGGGTCTGCAGCTGACAAAATCTTGGTGTCAAACATCCAGAAATCAGCCCTTCACAAACAGATGACTGTAAAGGTCTGACTCTCCACAGCCCCAACCCAACCCAGCCCCGAACCTTCTATATAACTATATAATCAGTCCCGCTTCTGTCTCTGCTCCCAGTCATCCCATGAGCCAGATTATCTATCTTCCAGTCTCCCTGGAAGTCCAGAATAACATCCTGGCAATGGCATAGACAGGAAACGTTGCCAGGAATTGAAGCCACTGAACACTTGCCTGGAGATGCCTGCGGAGCAGTCATCTTGTATTTGAACAACTGAACAAACCTAGACCAGAGCAGAGAGACACCAGCAACACGGGTCTGGTCTGGAACAGATCACTGCGTTATGGTAAACACTTCTCGGAGCTGTGACGACCCCATAGTGATGCCTTTGCAGGGAATACCCTGATCAAAGGGCCTGGAGAAAGCAGTTCCCCTTTCCTCATTACAAAAGTGTGTGGCAAAGGGTGTGAGACTCCACTTCCCTGACCCACGAGAGCTCAGCGAGGAGGTGGCTGCTGTTACAAGGCAAAGTCACAGCAGCACTGCTTTCTTTGGGCACAGGCATCACAGTGCACCTGGCTGAGGCTCTTCTATGTGTTAAGTCTTCCCTTGCTTTCAGTCTTTAAACATCTCATCTTTTTTCTGGAAAACTCTCCAGGAGAATATTTCAGATCCTGTTTGAACCATCGCCCATGAACTGTTCTCTCTCCACTTTCTGGCTGAAAAAATGGGGGTCTGAGCCCATGTGCCTGCATCTGTTCGTGGGAATGCCTTGAGGCATTTCATGTTAATACACTCACTGCAGACCACAGTCTAGCATTTCTTAGTCGTACTAAATCACAGAAAATGACAACATGTTCCATCTGCAAGTGAACAGAGACATCTTTATGCACTGACTGAGCCAGCGCAGAGGAACGTCTCACACTGCATAAGGCGAAGGAGCCTGCAGTGAGGCTATGGGCATGACCCCTCTGACTTCTTCCCAACTGAAGGTCTGGGATTGCTCCTCGCAGATGTCCTTGCTGGCTGGCTGGCCTGTGCTGGTGCTGCCTGGGTCTGCTGGGATTTTCTGTCTGTGCAGAGCATCATGGCACAGCTGAAGTGCCTGCCCCTGGGCAAGGCTGTGTGCTCCGGGGGGCTCTCGCTACAGCTGGGTGGTGATGGGGGGGACACAGCTCTGCCCATGGCTCCTCTGAGTCTGCAAACCCAGCGCCAGCTCTGCTCTAGAGATGTTTTACTACCCTTTGTCCAAGAATATGCTCTTCTCATGGACTTGCAAGTGGATGCCGCACCAGCATTGATTAGGGCTGCTCAGCCCAGTAACCACAACAGGATTCTGGAGTAAACTACAGATAAACACTGCTGCTCAGCTTCCTGCCTTTAGCTGAGGTTTTTCCCTGAGCGATAGCTGCTGTGTTCATCACCCAGCAGAGCTGCTTTTCTGGCTGTGATGCTGCTCAGAGGGTCTCTTCTTTTGGGGGAGACAGGATGCACAGCAGTGTTCTGGCTTACACACAGCTTGTTGCAGAAGCGCCTCTTCTTCGTAGGATGCTTGCCCAAAGCAGGAATGCTTTGGTGTGCAATTTCCTTGCTTGCCCCCATTGTAGCGAAGTGGTTAGTCTTGCACAGTGCAGTGGATCTGCCCCATCCCCGCTGAGCACCACTGCACATCACACGGTGACCCTTTCAGCCTCCACAGCATGGACACACTAAACCCAGGAGGTGGAGAGAATCTAAAACAGCAAAAATCCAACATAATGAGGCTTTTCAAACCAAAAAAGGCCAAAGGTGATTGTTGCTTCTAATTGGACATGCCCTGATATCAGGGTGATGGAGGTGAGATAAAGGCTTCAGGTCAGGCACAGCAGGTT
Organism: Microhierax caerulescens; assembly: GCA_035590215.1. Lineage (NCBI taxonomy): Eukaryota > Metazoa > Chordata > Aves > Falconiformes > Falconidae > Microhierax > Microhierax caerulescens. The sequence goes on along the minus strand of JAVJGJ010000037.1, from coordinate 118,900,138 downwards.
GAGTGTGCTCCCTGCATCCCCTCCCTGACTCTGCAGGGTAGCAGGGCCAGGCGAGTGTGTCAGCCAGCTGCACTGCAGGGGAAGAAATCTCTCCAAGCCCCAAACACTTCCTTGAGGAACAGGAGATTGGTAGGAAAATCCCAGCAGATACACCACCAGTTATATTTTTTTCCCACCTTAACCCGACCTATTGCTCCTGAGGAAACTGGGACTTTCAAAGGCTGGAGCGGAAGGAAGAGTATCAGTTACCCAGTCACCAGCTCTGACTCTGGCTCTTGGTACCACCCTGGGCACGCATCCTGCCAGCTCTGTGCTGCAGTGGAGATGACCCTGTCAACCTTCCTTGCCCTCCCAGGAACAGAGAATCTATTCAGGAGCGTCAGAGAGGCTTTCAAACTGCAGGTAGGAGGCTGTGAGAGAGGATGACGCTGCAACTTTTGGGGACTGAAATTCAAATTAATGTTCCTTTTCAGTTATCCCACAGCCTGCCAGGCTTTGAGAGGCTGAAGCACCAGGGAAGAGGCAGCCTAAGATGTATGGCAGTGCTGCCCTGAGCAGCTGCCTGAAGCTGGGACCACTCTCCAGCCAGGGACTGGAGTTTGGCCTGGAAAGGCTGGAAAAAGCTGAACTGGCTGGGCAGGAGCTGCAGCTGCCAGCGGGATGGGCACAGTCTGAGCAGCCCCACGTGTAGCAGCCATCACCACATGCTCCCGCTGCCCTCTTCTCTAGAGATCTCCAGCTGCTGGTGGGACTGCACATCCACCCTC